>CAUYLG010021768.1:0-11454 GCA_963573385.1 Cacajao melanocephalus
ACAACCTGCTCCTGAATGACTACTGGATAAATAATTAAATGAAGGCAGAAATAAAGATGTTCTTTGAAACCAATGAGAATGAAGACACAACATACCAGAATCTCTGGGACACATTTAAAGCAGTGTCTAGAGGGAAATTTAGGACTAAATGCCCATATGAGAAATGAGGAAAGATAGAAAAAAGAAGACAATTTTCTTTAATACCTAGTGTACTGAGAATTTTTATAATGAACCGATGTTATATTTTATAGAAATATTTTTCTGCATCTCTTTAGATGGTCATTTTTTTTTGTTTTTAATTCTGTTTATTTGATAAATCACATTTATTAAAACACACATGTTGAACCAACCTTGCATCCCAGGAATGAAGGCTACTTGATTATGGTGAATTAAATGATATGCTATTGAACCTAGTTTCCTAGTAATTGGTTGAAGATTTTTGAATCTCCATTAATCAGAGATATTGGCCTGCAGTTTTCCTTGTTTTTGTTGTTGTTTTGTCTTTCCAGGTGTTGTTATTAGGGTGATGCTGGCTTTGTAAAATGAGTTGTGGAGGAGTCCTTTCTTCTTAATTTTTTGAAATAGTTTCAGTAGAATTCATAACAACTCATCTACATACATCTGATAGAATTTGACTGTAAATCCATCTGGTCTAGAGATTTTTTTTGATTAGTAGTTTTTTTGTTTGTTTGTTTGATTTTGTTTTTTACATCACTGAGTCAATTTCAGAACTTGATATTGGTCTGTTCAGTGTTTCAATATCTTTCCAATTCAATCTTGGAAGATTGCAGGTTTGCAGAAATTTATTTATTTCCTCTAGATTTTCTAGTTTGTGTGCATAGAGGTACTTATAATTGTCTCTGATGATCTTTTGTATTTCTGTGTGATTGGTTGTAATGTCACCTCTGTCATTTCTGTTTATGCTTAATTAGATCTTCCCTCTGTTCTTTGCTAATCTAGCTAGTGATCTAACAATCTTGTTTGTATTTTCAAAAAATAAACTTTTGGTTTTGTTGATTCTTTGTATGGGTTTTGAGTCTCAATTTCATTCAGCTCCATAATGATTTTAGTTACTACTACTCTTCTGCCAGCTTTGAAGTTAGCTTTTTATCTGTTTCTAGTTACTCTAGTTGTGATGTTAGATCATTAGTTTGAGATATTCCCAATTTTTTTAGGTAGGTGTTTAGCTATAAACTTTCTTCTTAACACTGTTTTCGCCATATCCCAGAAATTTTAGTATGTTGTGTCTCTCTTCATTTATTTCAAAGAATATTTTTGATTTTTGCCTGTATTTTGTTGTTTGCCTGAAACTTATTTAGGAACAAGTTGTTTAATTTCCTTGCAATATTGTGATTTTAAGATATATTCTTGGCATTGATTTATATTTTTTTCCTCTGTGTTCTGAGAATGTGGTTGGTATGACTTTTTTTTTTCTTAATTTATTGAGACTTGTTTTATGGCTGAGCATGTAGTCCATCTTGAAATATGTTCTATATACAGATGCAAAGAATATATATTCTGTGGTTGATGAAGGGATAATTTCATAGATGTTTATTAGGTCCAGCTGACCAAATATCAAGTTTAAGTCCAGAATTTCATTGGAAGTTCTCTGCCTTGATTTGTCTAATATTGTTGGTGAGTTGTTGAAGTTTCCCACAATTATTGTGTGGGCTATCTATGGCTCTTTGTAGATCTAGAAGTATGTGTTTTATGAATCTGGGTGCTCCAATATGGGGTGCATATATAATTAAGATGACTTAATCTTCTTGTTGAATTGAACCCTTTATCATTATGCAATGCCCTTCTTTGTTCTTTTTTACTATTATTGGTTTGAAGTCTGTTTTATCTTATGTAAGAATAGTGACTCCTGCTCTTTTATGTTTTTCAATTTTGGTAGCTCTTTCTCCAACCCTTTGCTTAGAGCTTATGGATGTCATTACAAGTGAGATGGATCTCTTGAAGACATCAGATAGATGGGTCTTGTTTTTTTTTTTTTTTTTATGTTGATCATATTTCAGAAAAGTATTGAAAAAAGTTTTCTTCTTGGTAAATGCCATACTTTAGTCACTAGCAACTTCAGATTCACATCACAGAATTTGCCTTAAAGGTTGAGCAATAATAGCCTTTTCTTAACCAGGCTTGTAGCTTCTCGTAAAATTCAACACCTAAACATTCACACTTTATTCTAGTAAATTTATTTCTATTTGGATTATAAATTCATAACAAAGGGGTAGATATTTTGTTGAGCCATAGTTCCTGAATCAAAACTACAACCTGGAAGTTTCTGTCTCTTAATAAAAGAAGTCAGAACTCAATGCAGCTTGCTAGACTTGATTTAAATTATCTTCATTTTTCTCTGTCCAAGACCAATGTGAAGTATTAGACCAGAGAGAGAGATACAAATAATCTCTCCCCATGCACCCCATGCTGGTCATGAAGTGGAAGTTTCACCCAGGATTTTGTTAGCACATAGTCAACAACTTCCCTATTTTAAAACTGCCCCTGTTTTTCTGCTAATAACTGCCTCTTTCTGCTTCTGTACCTCAGCTTACTGCTTACTAGCTAAAGACCCTAAGGAAAACTGCCGCGTCGTCTAAAACCTGATGCGTTGTGTAAAGTTCTGAGTTACTTCCCCTGCCCCTTCACCTATAAAAACTGTACTTTTCTTAGCCGGGGTCCAGACTTTTGGGTGTGAACCCTTCTGGGCCCGCTGGCGGAATAAAACGTGTTCCTCCGTATCCCTGAGTGCCGCTTGGGTTTCTTGGCAGGTAAAATTTTCTGCAACATTTGGTTCCCTGACTAGGAAACTCAACTGCGCTGGCCCTTGAGCCACCAGTTTGGGGTCGGAAAGGATGGACAGCTCGCCTGTTCCCTGGCGGGAATGAGGCAGGTCCCCCAGCCCCCCACCCGTAAGCTTCTACAGGGCCTCCTTCCGGGAAAGGGGAACTGCTGCTGCTCCGGTGTTGCCGCTCGCCGGACTCGCGGGGGAGACGGACTGAACTGAGGGGAACCCCGGATAGGGTAAGGTCCTGAGACCGACTCTGGCCAGGCCCATCTAGGGATGGAAAGGGAGCCTGATCACCTCCCAGGGTCTCCATTTGGAGACAGCAGATGGATTTGTCAGGTCAGTGCGGGAATGTGATAACCTCTGAGTGAGTGTGTGAGTGTGTGGGGAGCTCAAGAGCCTGCTCTTGAACCTCCAGTCTGTAGCTCCACAGTGTAAACTATGGAGCTTGACAGGGCCCAAGCCTGTGTTTCCGTGGTGAACCTCGTATGGCTTATGGCGGTATTGAGCAGCGCGCGCAAGCTGAGCTCCTTACGAGTCCGGGGATTATACCAGCCCTCTGACTGCTAAGAGGCGCCTAAGTTCCGGCAAGGGGTGCGGCCAGGTGGGCACCTGAGTGGTCCTTCACGGGACACCCCTCATTTGTCTGTCTTGCATCACTGTTCAGAAGGGGACACATATCACGGGGAAAAGTCAGTCTAAACCCATGGTTCTAGATTGTATGGTCAAAAACTTCAGGAAGGGCTTTTCTGGAGATTATCGGGTTAAAATGACCCCAGGAAAGCTAAAAACCCTGTGCAGACCAGTGTGGCCAGCACTTAGCGTTGGCTGGCCACCAGAGGGCACCCTGGAAGTCTCCACGGTGCAGGCTGTTTAGAAGGCTGTGACCGGCAACTCTGGCCACCCAGACCAGTTCCCATATATTGATTCCTGGTTAAAAATAACTTAGACCCTCCCCCATGGGTTTCATTCTGTTCTGATAGGAAGGGACCGTGCAAGGTCTTAGTGGCCCAAGCAATTAAGGGACTCAAGCAACCCATTCATCAGGACGACCCCAAGGAGGAGCTCCCACTGCCTTATGTCCTTCCGGCACCATCAGCCCCCAGCCCACTAGCCTTGCCTGACACACTCCCCTCCACACAAAGCGGAGAGATCTGAGTGCCCTCCCTTGTAGCTAGATCAGTGTGCATGCTGCAGAGAGGTGGGGCATTGGAAGAACGAGTGCCCCAAGCAGACAGTCCCAGGTGGGGCACCCCCCCAAGGGAGGGCAGAATACCAGCCAGAACCTAGCCAGGCCCACCTGATCAACTTGGTGGGAATGGACTCGGCTGGAATGGACTCAGGCTCTATAAAACTTGGCCCCGAAAGCCCATGGTCAAGATGAAGGTCGAGGGCCACCCAATGACTTTTATGGTAGACACCAGAGTAGAGTACTTGGTGGTCACCACTCTGGTTGCCCCATTTAGCAACTGGAAGGCAACTGTTGTGGAGGCAACAGGTGATCAGGTAGAGCCCCGGCCGTTCTGCCAAGATCGGATATGCCAATTAGGGGGGCACTAGGTACACCATGAATTCCTCTACCTACTGGAATGTCCTGTTCCCCTTCTGGGAAGAGACTTGTTAAGCAAACTGGGGGCACAAATCACCTTTGAACCCCTGGGGACCAGCCAGTCTGACTTTGAGTGAGCCAAAGGGGGGCCTGGGCCTGGCAGTCACACTTCCATGTGAGGACGAATGAAAACTGCACACTGCCAAGAGGTCAGAGAAAAACCCACCAGAATTCCTGGATGCCTTCTCTATCGTCTGGGCAGAGACGAACCCCCCAGGGATGGCTAAGGCCCAAATCTGCAGACAACAGATGAGGAACCTCGGGTTCATTGTCACCAAAGGACACCTGTCACTGGTACCAGAGAGAAAAAGGGTGATTTCCTCTATGCCCACTCCCAACACCAAGCGGAAACTCTGGGAGTTTCTCGGGGCGACAGGCTTCTGCCGCATATGGATTCCCGTCTTCTCAGACATAGCAAGGCCCCCCATGGGGTCCTAACTGGGCTGGAAGATAGACCCCTTGAGTGGGGTGATAGCCAAGACACGGCTTTCTGAGAAATCCAGGCACTGCTCCAAAGTGTCCCAGCACTAGGACTTCCAGATGTCACCTGAGAATTCAATCTGTTCATTCAGGAGAGAAACAAAATAGCACTTGGGATCCTCACCCAGACTATTGGGCCTTGGCAGAGATGAGAACAGAGAGAGGAGAGAGACAGAAACAGAGAGAAGAGAGAGAGAGAAGAAAAGAGAGAGAGGAGAGAGACAGAAGAGAGAAGTCAGGGGCACTGGTGACTCTCAAATGCCCATTTAACCCACTACCAAGGGCTGCTCTGTGAAAACCCGCTGGTCACTATTGAGACTGTGCGTGGCCTCAATGCGGCCACATTTCTACCCGCAGAGGAGGGGGCCCTGGACCACGACTGTGGGGAAATGGTAGATGAGGTCTTTGCTAGTCGGCCAGACCTCAAGGACTGTCCCCTCCCTAAGGCAGACTTAAACCTGTTCACCGACGGAAGCAGCTATGTCCAAAATGGGGAGAGGTATGCAGGGTATGCAGTCACCATCGCCACTGAAGTGGTTGAGGCAGCCCCCTTGCCCAGAGGCTGGTCAGCCCAACGGGTGGAATTACACACCCTCATTCAGGCCCTGCGCTGCTCGGAAGGCAAAGTGATCAATATTTACACTGACTCCAAGTATGCCTTTGCAACTGTCCACATACATGGGGCGATATACAAATAAAGAGGGCTGCTGACAGCAGGAAGAAAAGAAATAAAACATAAGGAAGAAATTCTCAGACTGCTAGAAGCAGTTTGGAAGCCCAAAGAAGTAGCTGTCATACATTACATGGGCCATCAAAGAGGAGCTGATCTTATCTCTACAGGAAACCGGCTGGCTGACCACGAAGCTAAGGCAACCACACTGAAGAAAGGGCCTGTGCCGGCCCCCGCCCACTTGGTCACAGTCACGCCTTGGCTACGAAAGGATGTGGGAAAGCCAGAGTACTCTAAGGAAGAAAACCTGTAGGCACAGCAGGAAGGGGCAAAGCAGAGTGCTGGGGAATGGTGGCTACTCCCTGACAATAGACCAGTGGTGCCTAGGAACTTGGCTCATACCGTCCTTGCTCAGTGCCATGGTCTCACCCACTGAGATAAAACTGTCCTGGAGACCTTACTCAACGGGTATTACTATATTGCAACCCTCCTCAAACTCTGTGCTGCAGTAAGCAATCAGTGCCTTACCTGTGCTAAAAACAAACCCCTATAGCCGCTGAAACCTGCCCCAGGGGTGCAATGAGTGGGTGGCTACCCCTTTGAGAACATAGAGGTGGACTTTACTGAAGTCAAGCCCAGCAAAGGGTACAAATACCTACTGGTTCTTGTATGTACATACTCAAGCTGGGCTGAGGCACTCCCAACTAAGATGGAAAGAGCCTGAGAAATAGTAAAAATCCTACTTCGTGAAATTTTCCCCAATATGGGATTCCACTCACCATACACAGTGACAATGGGCCAGCATTTGTGGCAGAGATCATCCAAGCCTTCAACAGTGTGCTCAAGATTAAGTGGAAACTTCACACAGCCTACAGGCCACAAAGTTCTGGGAAAGTGGAGCGTATGAATTGAACCCTGAAGGTTACATGGCAAAGGTCTGTCAGGAAACCCAGGCTTCCTTGGTAGATATGCTTCCCCTAGCCCGGTTGCGATCATGGTATACACCAGGACCCACCGGTTACTTACCCTTTGAAACCCTGTTCGGGAGGCCCTCCACCTCTGGTTAATAAAGTGAGGGGAGACGTCAGACAGCTAGGGTAAACAAGCATAACATCCCAGCTGTAGGCATTGGGAAAGGTGCTGTCCCAGGTCAGTCAGTTTGTAATAGAAAGAGTACCTATCTCCCTAGCCAATCCAGTATATCCCTTCCAACCTGGGGACCAGGTCTGGGTGAAAGATTGGAAAAAGGAACCCCCCCAACCCATCTGGACGGGGCCTCATACTGTAATCCTTGTCACCCCAACTGCTCTCAAAGTTGCAGGAGTCGTTCTGTAGGTACGCTATTCGAGAGCCAAGAGGGCCCACCTGAACACAGCGCTGGACTGGTGGACTGCACCCCACAGAAATCATGCTCCTGCAAACTGAATCCTGAGAACTCGTCAAGCCCTGCTGTAGTCACACAACCAGAGGCTGACTAGTCAATGCACAGCTGAAGCTTGGGGAGCCTCCACTGAATCAGCAAATCTGGACTGAAATCTCAATACTTAGAACTATTCTGACAGCATTTGTTGTTCTACTGTTGTGCTGTCATCATTGACGTCCCTTGAGGGACACTCCTTGTCCATGTCTGGTACAAAATGTCACTTCATGTTTTGCTATTAATAATCTTCTTGGCCCTTGCCTTCAGCGCTTGCCTAATTAACATACTTTGGTGCTTCATTGAAGCCATGGTAATTAGAAAAATAAATGCTCAGTTGCTGACCCTCAGTGGGTACAAGCCTTAAATACAGGCACCAGGGTGTAAAGGTGATGCTCCCTAATATCCATAAGAAAGCATCAAAGGGGGGGATGAAGTGGAAGTTTTGCCCAGGATTTTGTTAGCACATAGCAACTTCCCTATTTTAAAACTGCCCCTGTTTTTCTGCTAATAACTGCCTCTTTTTGCTTCTGTACCTCAGCTTATTGCTTACTAGCTAAAAACCTTAAGGAAAACTGCTGCGTCGTCTAAAACCTGGTGCGTTTTCTAAAGTTCTGAGTTACTTCCCCTGCCCCTTCACCTATAAAAACTGTGAACTTTTCTTAGCTGGGGTCCAAACTTTTGGGTGTGAAGCCTTCTGGGCCTGCTGGCGTAATAGTGTGTTCCCCCATTTCCCTGAGTGCCGCTTGGGTTTCTGGTCAGGTAAAATTTTCCGCAACAGTCACAGAAGCTGGCTCTTTAATGTTTGGGTAGCTGTCGTTTTGTTAGGTGTGGTTATAAAGTTGCCAGAAAGAACTACTAAGTGGTATTAATATCAAATTTCCCCAGATGCCTATTTTGTTTTCTGCCATATCTCCCTCCTTTTTGAATTTCCTCATACAATATTTTATTTAAAATGGGGAATTCAGCTCCCAGTTCTATAAAGTATACGTTTATCTGTCTTGGTTTGATACAACTTCTCTTGGCAAGCATATCCAATTTTTTCTTTTATTTTACAAATAGTCTAGTATTTTAAGACACATTAAAATATCTCAAATTATCTCTATAGATAGGCACATGATCTGATATCTAAGCTTTAGCAGGTGACTCTTTAATATTTAATGTATATCATTCATTAGGAGTTATCCGCTTCCTACTTGGAATTATACTTTTCTGCCACGTATCATATCTCAATCAACTAATCTAATATCACATGCTAAAGTTTATTACTTGCAACACTCCTTTATCAGGTACAACTGACTCAGAAACATATGATAAAAATACTATGCCACTATCTTAATAAATATCTTATAAACAGTGTGAGTTAGTAAATATTTGAGTAATCTCTCAAAAAAGTATCAGTATATGCAACATTTTTTATGTTTTACTGATATAAAGATGCATAGACTATAACACACCAGTAATTAAATATTACTTACTTTTATTGTACATTTTATTTAGCCAATTGGCTCTTGGAGAGAATTTTTGTTAATTTTTGCCAAACTCCTAAATCCATAGCTAACTGACTGCATTTAGCAAATGAATAGAATTTCAATATGAATATTGGTTACTATTTTTATTATGTTAGTGGTAAGATGAAAGTAAACTTAATTTAAACCTCTACTTGTTCACCAATGACGTAAACAATCACTTCTCTGAGAAACATAATTTTTTAATACAAGGTTAATATGTCCTTATATGTTGGGCAGCTCACAATGTAATTAATTTTAAGAATAATTTTGAGAATAATTTAAAGAATAATTGGCATTATTAACATACTTTTATTTATTCTTTATTTTTACTTTTATTATTTAATTTTACTAATTCTACACAATCAAAAAAATATTAAATCGAGCCCTGATATGTGGGTGTTTATTTCTATGCTGTAAATACTTCATGACTGAATTATAAGCTACAACCTGAGACCACTAATTGGAAGTTGGAGAGATGCACATTAGCTTTCCATTATATAGCATTGCCATGATACAAACATCATCTACATAAATATTTTCAGTAGCATAAAACACAGAAAAAGATAATTTAATAATTAGAAAGTGATACATTTAAAGAATGTATTATCCTTACTTTTAATATAATTTAATTATAAATTAACATGTTTATTTTTTAGTAATTTCTTTGTCTAAACACAACCTCAAAATATTTCTAAAAGTTTAACAGTTGGATCTCACAAGTTGCGATGAGATAGCTCTCAAACACAACTGTGTATAAATAAAACGTCTAGAATTATAGCTAGCTTAGAGTCAGGAAATAAATTGATGTGGTCAGAATTTTATTTCTCTCATCTAGGGCATAGCTAAGATTTAATTTTATGTCTAGATTGGCTCACATGTTAAAACCATCCAGGTAGAATATACTAGTCAGAACTGAATCATAGACATCTTCTAGAATTTGCAGATTGATCAGATTCACCTAAACCTCATTGATTCAAACTTAAAAACATATTATTCCATCAAAGAAAACTGGAGAAAAGAACTGTTAAACAATTATTGCATACTCTTTCCAAAAATATATAACTCCAGTGTGAAATACTAACTAGTAATGATAATATATTTATTGAAAAAGTACATTTCAAACATTGTGCTAAATACTTTTATACATTATCTAATTAGATAAACAATACACCTTTATCATTCATATTATTCATTTTAAATATAACTAAATCTCTAGTTATATCTTTATATTTAAGATCACAATAGCAAGTATTAGATTTGTGTAAAAGCAATTGTGGTTTTGCCACTAAAAATAATGGCAGATTACTTTTATTTTGTAATGGTAGATTGTAATTGTGTTATAATCTGTATTCCAATCTTGACTCCAAAGCTTACATTTTACATATAGAATCCAACACACTTAGTGAACCCCACATTCTCAACATTTAAAGTTCATTCACTTTTGTTTCTGACCCTTTAGGTCATAGGGTCATAGAATATTTTAGCTGCAGAACAAAGCTACCCATAGCCTAGAAATTGAAAATAAGTGAGAGGTACTGTCAATCTAGGATAAAAAAAGTAGAACATGGTTCTAATGTATGAAGAATGCTTTCATTAGGAGGTCAATAAATAGTAAGTTGATTAGACAGAAACCTGTGATTAACTAAGTTTGAATAAAGAAAAAAGAAAGAGAAGACTAGAGTGGCAAGTAATGAGCTGAAGCTGGGGACACATGAAAAATTAGTAGAAAAAACTTATAGAAAGATAAAGTTGAAAATGCCCTTATTTTTGTTTATTTTAGGTCTATATGGCTTGATGAAGCTTTTCTTCCCAAATCCACGTATTCCAGGTATATACAGGGAACTTCATTAGATTTGCTTCCAATAGTTTGTAATCACTGTTTAAGTAGGGACTTTTCTCCTCCAAATATCATATGGAATCCTAGTCATCTCTTAGAGTCCCCTGTTTTAAAAATGAATTTGCCAATATTTTATAGGTGATGCAAGTCCAGAATAGTAAAATTATCCAATAAAGCCAAGCCAAGTAATCAATTAATCTGAAAATAAAATTGTCACCTGAAATTCTGCTATGTAGGGGTCATTGCTGTTAAACATTAGGGCCCTCCACTCTTATGGGGCCAATTTAGTTCTATACACTTTCTAATACTCTCAACTGTGACACTGTAACATGTATCCCTTGTCCTGAACACCAAATCTTTTCCTTATTCTTCTACTCTCTCAAATTCTTTTTTTTTCATTATTATTATACTTTAAGTTCTGGGGTACATGTGCAGATCATGCAGGATTGTTACATAGGTATACACATGTCATTGTGGTGGTTTGCTGCATCCATCCCCCTGTCATGTACATTAGGAAGTTCTCCTAATGTTGTCCCTCTCAAATCCCCCCACACCCTGCTATCCCTCCGCAGCTCCCCTTACCCCCAACAGACCCCACTGTTTGATGTTTCCCTCCCTGTGTCCATGTTTTCCTATTGTTCAACACCCACTTATGAGTGAGAACATGTGGTGTTTGGTTTTCTGTTCTTATGTCAGTTTGCTGAGAATGAGGGTTTCCAGATTCATCCATGTCCCTGCAAAGGACATGAACTCATCCTTTTTTATGGCTGCATAGTATTCCATGGTGTATATGTGCCACATTTTCTTTATCCAGTCTATCATTGATGGACATTTGGGTTGGTTCCATGCTTTTGCTGTTGTAAACAGTGCTGCAATGAACATACGTGTGCATGTGTCTTTATAATAGAATGATTTATAATCTTTTGATAATTAGACCCAATATTGTCTGAAGGAGGAACTTAGGGCTAGGAACTAGGATGTTATCAATGAAAATGATATAATCTAAGGGTCACTGGATATTGTAAGGCTTATTGTCGAGCTTAAAATTAGGAAACTGTGGCCAGTATAAGGAAAACTAAATTCCAGTTTATTCAGCTCCCAGGCGAGGTTCTGTGGTCCAGAGAAGGGGCCAGTGAAGTCGCACC
>CAUYLG010021769.1:0-47745 GCA_963573385.1 Cacajao melanocephalus
CCTCACCGGGAGCCGGATGGACAATACCCACCCCCTATGCACCTGATAACACTGTTATCAGGAGGCCGGACGTCCTACTCAGCACCTGCCTTCTCCATGCGGGCTCCCCACACCCACTCCTGCATTCCACCCCTAGCCCCACCCTCAGCACTAAATCATGCTCTCAGCCCAAAATTCAAAAATCCCACCAAGAGCCTGACCAATGGCAGCTCGCCAAGTCCAGGTCCAGTCTCTCTCTCTGGCCAATACAGGTGCCCATGTTTTGTTTCCTCACCGATCAATCTATTACCTTCTCCTGCCCACCTATTGATAGCCCCACTAGGCTACCAATGGCAGCCTGCCAAGTCCAGGTCCAGTCTCTCTATAACCAATGCAGTTGCCCATGCTTTGTTTCCCCACTGACCAATCTATTGCCCTCACCCCCTATAAAACCCCACGCCCAGAACAGCCAGGCATGACTTCTCTGGCCCCTCCTCTCTCTCCCTCCCCCGGGACCACAGAACCTCGCCGGGGAGCTGAATAAACTGGAATTTAATTAGTCTCGTGCTGGCCTCAGTTTCCTCATTTTAAACTCAGCAATAACCTTACCAGAATAACCTTACAACCCCTGCTTCTGCAGATCCAGGGTTTGAGAGCAGTGACTTGGCCTACCTGCCTCCAGACCCTGCCAGCAGCTCTGAAATGCCCTGGCTCCTCCTGCAAGTCTCTCTTCTCTGTGCTCAGATCACCTGGTGTCTGCATCTGCCTCAGCAAGGCTACCCAGAGCCAGCCATAGCCTGTCCCTGCTGCATCCCACCTGGTACAAGTCCTGGGTGCTGATTCAGCCAGCTCAGCCCATTCACACAGAATCCATTCCCTCAGCTCCTGGCCTGAGACTTCCTATATTCATTCTGTACCCTTGACAAAAGAGAACCCTACCTTCCTCCCACTTCTAAGTTGCCGGTAAATGACTTCTGACCTTGCCTCTCCAAGGAGTCACCCCCAAACACAGGCCCATCCTCTAGCCATGGCCCTGAGCCTGAGTTGGGATACTATCATGCCCCACCATGGTGGCCTCAGATGCTCTCCTTTTTTTTGAAACAGTGCCGTGCTCTGTCATCCAGGCTGGAGTGCAGTGACGCAACCTCAGCTCACTCCTGCAACCCCCGCTCACTCCTGCAACCCCCGCCTCCTGGGTTCAAGCAATTCTCACTGCAACCTCAGCCTCCCGAGTAGCTGGCATTACAGGCAGACACCACCACGCCTGCCCAATTTTTCTATTTTTAGTAGAGACAGGTTTTCACCATGTTGGCCAGGCTGGTCTTGAACTCCTGACCCCAAGTGATCCGTCCACTTCAGCCTCCCAAAGCGCTGGGACTACAGGCGTGACCCATCGCGCCCGGCCTATCTCCAGTTTTGACCACAGGTTCTATCATCAGCCAGCTTGGCAGAGCCTTGTAGCCACCCTCAGTTTCCTGGTCAGGATAGCATACTGAGGAGGATCCTCACCTGCCTGGCTCTGTAGGTGCTCACCAGAAGCCACCTTCTCAGGGTTCCACACTATCACCCCAGGTCCCACCTTGACAGCCCAGTTTCACTCCACTCCAAGCCCCTCCCTTAGGCTCTTCTCTCCCACTTCCCAGGAGTTTGCACAACCCCTTATAGAGCAGATCCTCAAATAGCTAAATTTCATATCATGTGGGAGGCTAAATCATGGCCCCCAAAGGTGCCCATATCCTAATCCCTAGAACCTGTGAGTATGTTACCTTACATGGTAAAGGGGTTTTGCAGGTGTGATTAAATTAAGGATTCTGAGGCCAGGCGCAGTGGCTCACGCCTGTAATCCCACCGTTTTGGGAGGCCGAGGCGAGCGGATCATGAGGTCAGGAGATCGAGACCATCCTGGCCACGGTGAAACCCTGTCTCTACTAAAATACAAAAAATTAGCCAGGCATGGTGGCAGGAGTCTGTAGTCCCAGCTACTCAGGAGGCTAAGGCAGGGGAATCGCTTGAACCCGGGAGATAGAGGTTGCAGTGAGCTGAGATCGTGCCACTGCACTCCAGCCTAGCAAAAGAGCAAGACTCCATCTTTAAAAAAAAAAATTAAGGATTTTAAGATAGTGGGGGTGGGTTATGCTGGATTATCTGGGTGGACCCAATGTGGTCACAACAGTACTTATAAGAGCAGGAGATCAGAGTGGGTAGCAGATCCAGCAACAGAAGCAAGAGGTTGGAGTGAAGCAAGAAGAGACCAAAAACATTTTCTTAAGAACACATCCAAGTCAAAACAGAGACCTCAATTCATTCGATAACTTATCATTCAAACCACGAAGTAAATGCATTTGGTGTTGTCAAAAAAAAAAAAGAAAAAGAAAAAAAAAGAAGGAACCACAGCCAAAGAATGCAAATGGCCTCTAAAAGATGGAAAAGGCAAGGAAATCGATTCTCCCCTGAAGCCTGCAGAAGAAATGCAGCTGGGTCAACATAATGATTTTTCTTTTTTTTTTTGAGAGAGGCTGGAGTGCAGCGGTGCCATCTCAACTCACTGCAACCTCCACCTCCCAGGTTCAAGTGATTCTCCTGCTTCAGCCTCCCGAGCAGCTGGGATTACAGGCATGTATCACCACGTCCAGCTAATTTTTTTATTTTTAGTAGAGATGGGGTTTTGCCATGTTGGCCACGCTGGTCTTGAACTCCTAACCTCAGGTTATCTGCCTGCCTTGGCCTCCCAGAGTGCGAGGATTACAGGCATGAGCTGCTGCGCCCGGCAACATATTGATTTTAGATATCTGGCCTCCAGAATTATAAGAAAATAAATCTGTACTGTTTTAAGCCTCTAAATCTGTGGCAGTTTGTTAACAACAGCAATATGAAACTGATATGGATCCTTTGTTCCTAGATTCTTCCAGGGAGCCCCTAGAGATTTCTTTTTCCCATGCACTATAATTTTTGTAGGGATGGGTTGTAATCTCTAAATCACCATGGGCCTCACTCCTCCCTATTGTCATATCTTGTCAGATTCACAGAGTTTAAATTAGCCACTAGCCCTTGTAGACATTTAAGTTTGGGACTCCTAGACTCCTCTGTGCTACACTCCCCCAATACCATTCCTTATGTTTAAAAATTGTGGAAGGAGGACAGGCGCAGTGGCTCACATCTGGTAATCCCAGCACTTTGAGAGGCCGAGGCAGGTGGATCAGAAGGTCAGGAGATCGAGACCATCCTGGCCAACATGGTGAAACTCCATCTCTACTAAAATATAAAAAACTAGCCGGTTGTGGTGGCCTGCAACTGTAGTCCCAGCTATTCGGCAGGCTGAGGCAGGAGAATCGCTTGAATCTGGGAGGCAGGGGTTGCAGTGAGCCGAGATCACGCCACTGCACTCCAGCCTGCCAACAGAGCGAGACTCCATCTCAAAAAAAAAAAAATTGTGGAAGCAAAATTGTGTCATGGGTGCAGGATGCAAAAGGGAAACACTGACCTGGTGGACTCCATTGTCCCACTGCACCTCCTCTTTCAAGAAAACCATTTGGATGTTCTCTGAGATATGACTATCTCCATGTGGTTCAGGTCATAGTCATAGAACAGCAGCAGACTCTACCACAAAAATGCTGTAGGAATAAGCTAGATAAACTTCAGGCTCAGCTTCCCTGACCCATTCCAGTGAGGTCTGCTCCTCCTAAACCTCTCCCCCAAGAGAATCCCGCACCCCAGTAGCAAGTGCCGTGTGAACCACACCCATAGGAAAGACCAAGCAGCCTGTAAGAGCCTGAATATAGGATCCAAGCAGCCTGTAAGAGCCTGAATATAGGATTTGGATGTAGGTGGCAGACAACGCTGAGTCTGGACTGATGTCCAGAACTGTGGCAGCCATATTGTAACCCAGAGGGAAACTAATACATGGACTAAGGCGACAAATAAGGATTACATAATGGAAAGATGGACCTAATCTGGGGTTTGACGATTTAACCCCACCGATTTAATCAATACTGGCACCACCTACCTCTACTCTTATTGTTAAGGGTAACAATTTAAACTTAAGTCCTCCTTATACTTTAAGCCAGTGTGAGTTCATTTTTCTGTGATTTGCAGTCAAAGGTTTTTTCATTTTTTCTGAGATGGAGTATCGCTCTGTCCCCCAGGCTGGAGTGCAGTGGCACTAGCTCAGCTCACTGCAACCTCCACCTCTTGGGTTCAAGCAATTCTCCTGCCTCAGCCTCCTGACTAGCTAGGATTACAGGTATGCACCACCATCCCTATTTTTGGCAATTTCAATAGAGACGGGGTTTCAACATGTTGGCCAGGCTGGTATCGAACTCCTGACCTCGTGACCCGCCCACCCTGGCTTCCCAAAGTGCTGGGATTACAGGTGTGAGCCACCTCGCCCAGCCTTCGTCAAAGATATCTTATATTCTTCAGCTTTATTGAAATTTAACAGACAATTAGTTGCTCAGGTGTTGGTGGCGGCGGGGTGGTGTTGTTGAGACAAGATCTTGCTCTTGGCCCCACGCTGGAGTGCATTGGTGCCATTATAGCTCACTGCAGCCTCAACCTTCTGGGCTCAAGCAATTCTCCCACATCAGCCTCCCAAATAGCTAGTACTACAGGCACGGACCACCACTCCTAGCTAATGTTTGTATTTTTTTGAAGAGACAAGGTCTCCCTACAATGCCCAGGCTGAGTTGCTCATATTGACAGTGTAAAATCGGATGCTTTTTGCCACATGCACACATCCATGAAACCATCACTACAATCAAGACGATGAACATATCCATCATCACCAAAATTGCTAAGTGTAACAATTTAAATTTAAGTTTTCTCATGCTCCTTCTTCATGTGGACATACACTTCCACTTCTCTTGAAAAAATATCAAGGAGTGGAATGGCAGAATAGTATGTAAGGTGTATGTTGAAATTTTTATGAAATAGCCAAACAGCTAGATGTGGTGTCTGATGCCTGTAATCCCAATAACTCAAGAGGCTGAAGCAGGAGGACCCCTTGAGCCCAGCAGTTCAAGACCAGCCTGGACAACATAGCAAGACCCTGCCTATAAAAAATAAAAATAAATCAATAATTTTAAACCATGTTTTTTGTAGAAACAGGGTCTCACCATGTGACTCAGGCTGATCTCAAACTCTTAGCCCCAAGTGATCCTCCTGCCTCAGAGTCCCAAAGTGCTCGGATTATAGGCATGAACTATTGCACCAGCCAAAATTTTACAAAAAGAAATAGCCAAACAATTTTCTTAACATTTTCCATTCCCACCAGCAGTATATAAGAGATCCAGTTATTCCACACCTTTGTCAACACTTGGTATAATTGCTTTTTTTTTTTTTTTTTTTTTTTTTTGAGATGGAGTCTCTCTCTGTAGCCCAGGCTGGAGTGCAATGGTATGATCTCTGCTCACTGAAACCTCCGCCTCCCAGGTTCAAGCAATTCTTCTGCCTCAGCCTCCCAAGTAGCTGGGATTACAGGCACACACCACCACACCCTAATTTTTTTTGTATTTTTAGCAGAGATGGGCTTTTGCCATGTTGGCCAGGCTGGTCTCAAACTCCTGATCTCAAGTGATCCATCTGCCTTGGCCTCTCAAAGTGCTGGGATTACAGGCATGAGCCACCATACCTGGTCTGATTGCTGTTTTAATTTAAGCCATTCTAGCAAGTGCATAGTGGCATCTTATTATAGTTTTAATTAAATTTCTCTGAAAACTAATGATGTAAAGCAACTGTTCACATGCTTATTTCCATCAAGATCTCTTCTTTGGTGAAGTGTCTGTTAAAATTTTGCATATTTTTAAATTTCGATTGTTTCATATTGTTGAGTTGGAAACTTTTTATATATTCCAAAAACAAGTCCCTTGCCAGATATGTGTTTTGCAAATGTTTTCTCCATGTTTATAGCTTGCCTTTTCAGTTTTATAACGGTGACTTATGAAGAACAAAAGTTTTTAAACTGTGATAAAGTCCATTTTACCGATTTTATAGTTAATGCTTTTTGTGTCTTATTTTTTTAATCTTTGCCAAACCCAAGGACACTAAATTTTTCTCCCTTTTTTACAAAAGTTTCATAGTTTTAACCTTTATATTTAGGTCTATGATCCAATTTGAGTTACTTTTGTAAATGATGTGAGGTAAACAGATTGTGGTTCATTTCTTTTTGCATATGGATATCCAATTGTTCCAGCACCATTTGTTAAAAGATTTTCTTTTCCTCATTGAATTGTCTAAACATCTTGGTTAGAGATCAATTGGCTACATATGCGTGGCTCTGTTTCTGGACTCTATTTTGTTCCACTGATCTATTTGTCTTTACATAACTCCCACACTGTCATAATTGCTATAACTTTGTAATTAGCCTTGAGCTCAAACAGTGTGGATTCTCTAACTTTGTTCAGCTTTTTCAAAGTTGTGTTGGCTAGTCTAGATGCTTTAAATTTCCATATAAATTTTAAAATCAACTTCTACATTTCTACCAAGAAAACTTCTGTGATTACGTTGAATCATAAATAATCTTGGGAAAAACTGACATCTTAATAATATTGAGTGTCCCAATCAATGATACAGTTCTCCGTTTATTTAGGTCTTCACAATAATGTTTTGTATTTTCATTGTATAGGTTTTGTACATCTTTTGTCAAGTTTATCCCTAAGTATCTCATATTTTTGTCTATGTTAAAAACTTGGCCAGGCGCAGTGACTCATGCCTATAATCCCAGCACTTTGGGAGGCTGAGGCAGGTGGATCACAAGGTCAGGAGATTGAGACCATCCTGGCTAACATGGTGAAACCCCGTCTGTACTAAAAATACAAAAATTAGCCAGGTGTGGTGGCGCGCACCTGTAGTCTCAGCTACATGGGAGGCTGAGGCAGGAGAATCACTTGAATCCAGGAGGCAGAGGTTGCAGTGAGCCAAGATCACACCACTGCACTCCAGCCTGGGCGACAGAGCAAGACGCCGTCTCAAAAAAAAGAAGAAAAAAACTTTAGACAAAATAAATGTAACAGATTTTATTTGAGCATTAAAGCATTAATGAAGTGGGCAGCACTTGAAATCAGAAGAGGTTCATGTAGCTGCACTTTAGCACTACAAGCAGTAGATCTTCATAGTCTGAACACAGAATTAAAGAAATAACTCGACTGGCTACAGGTAGGCTTCTGTTTTGTTTTGTTTGTAGAGAACAGGGTTTCAGCATCTTGACGAAGCTGGTCTTGAACCCCTGGCCTCAAGTGACTCTCCTACCTTGGCTTCCCAAAGTGCTGGGATTATAGGCATGAGCCACCATGCTCAGCCACTATTTGTCTTATTTGGGTATGATCTGGTGGAAAGTTCCTAGTTATATAACTAATGGGCTAACATGCTATTCTTGATTAGCTGAAGCTTGGTCTCTGTTTTGGTTTTGGCTTTTCAAAATTTATTAGTTACAAAAAATGCCTCTAGGTTAAGTTTCAGTTTGCTTGTGTAAGAGTTCTGGATACAGAAACAATTCCAGACTAATAACTTCCTGCTTATTTTGCTTTAACAGCTATTATGAATGGTATTCCTATTTTAGTTACCAATTGTTTGCTGCCAGTATATAGAAACACCATTGCTTCTTAAATATATCCTACTAGCATCCTGAAAACTCACTAAAATCACTTATTAGTCCCAATAGCATATTGTAGATTCCTCAGGATTTTTGGTACAATCATGCATGCTGTTTGCAAATAAAGGTATACTTCCTTTTTTCTTCCTTTCTAGAATTCTTTTATTTCTTTTAGTTGCATTATTACATTGCCTAGAATCTCCGTACACTGTTAAATAAAAGTGGTGAGAGTGAATATCTTTGTCTCTGAACTTACAGTGAAAACACTGTCTTTCACAATTTAGTATAATGTTACCTATATTTTTTCCATAGTTGTCCTTTATCAATTATTTTTTGAGATGGGATCCTCCTACGTTGCCCAGGCTGGTCTCCTGGGCTCAGATATCTTCCTGCCTCAGCCTCCTGAGTAGCTGGGACTACAGGCATATACCACCCTGCCTGGCTTATCTATTCTGAGAAGTTCCCTTTATGCCTTCTTTGCTGAGAAGCTTTATAAATGGATATTGAACATTATCAAATGCTTTTTCTGCATCTATTGAGATGATTATATGGTTTTTCATTTTTAGTCTATTAGTATGGTGAATTACATTAACTGATTTTTTGTTAAACAAATATTGCATTTCTGGAATAAACCCCACTTGGCCAAGATGTATTATCCTTTTTATATATTTTTGTTAAATTTGATAAAATTCTATTAAGAATTTTACATCTATGTTCATGAGAGATATCTGTCTCTAGTTTCCCTTTTTATAATGTTTTGTCTGGTTTTAGTATCAGGGTAATTTCAACCTTACAGAATGAGTTGTGGAGTATTCCCTACTTTTCACCTTGCTGTAGGTGTTTATGTAGAATTGGTATTATTTATTCCTTAAATGTTTGACAGAATTAATCAGTGAAGTCATATGTTCCTGGAATCTCCTTTGTGGGGTGGTTTTTAAGTACAAATTTAATTTCATTTAACATTTCTTGCAGTGCAGGTCTGCTGCTGCTGTGTTCTTTCAACTTATGTATGCCTGAAAAGAGATTGATTATATTACCATTTTTGAAAGATATTTTTGCTGGTAGAGAGTTTTAGGTTGACAGATTTTCTCTTTCAGCATTTTAAAGATATTTCTCCATTGTCTCCTGGCTTACATCATTTTTGACAAGAAATCTGCTGCTATTCTTATCTTTTTTGCTTTATACTAATGTGTCTTTTTTTTCCTCCAGCTGTTGCAAGATTTTCCCTTTATCCCTGGTTCTAAGCATTTGATTATGATGCACTTTGTAGTTTTTATAATATCATCATATCAGAGTTAATTTACCCTCTTGGATCTGAATCTGTAGTTTTTATTTTGAACTTTTTTCTTTTTCTTTTTCTTTTTTTTTTTTTTGGTTTCTTTTTTGTTGTTTTTGAGACAGTGTCTTCCCCAGGCTGGAGTGCAGTGGTGCAATCTCAGCTCACTTCAACCTCCACCTCCTGGGTTCAAGCGATTCTCCTGTCTCAGCTTCTCGAGTAGCCGGGACTACAGGTGTGCACCACCACACCCAGCTAATTGTTGTATTTTTTAGTAGAGACAGGGTTTCACCATATATTGGCCAGGCTGGTCTCGAACTCCTGACCTCAGGTGATCTCCCTGCCTTGGCCTCCCAAAGTTCTGGGACAGGCATGAGCCATTACACCCAGTCTATTTTGAACTTTTTTCTGGGTCACAATAAGTTACCTTTCAAGGTTTGCTTTTAGGCTTTGTTAGGTGAGAGCGGAGGTGCTGCTAATTTTTCCTCTCAAGTGGTCTTTCTGAGTTCTCTACCCAATGCCCTGAATACTATGGGTTTTGTCTTCACTGTAGCTGGTGGAAAGATAAACTGTTCCTGGCCTGTGTGAACTTTGTGAATCATCTAGGTTCTTTCCCCAAGTGTATGCATCAACCAATACTCAGCTGAAGAGTCTATCAATAACAAACCCCTCTACAAATCTCCAGTGCTCTATGCAGCTCTCTCCTCTCTAGTCCTCTGCCCTGTGAACTCTTGCCATCTGGGCCTCCCCAGACTCCCAACTTTGTTTCCTCAACTCAGGGAGCCTTCTGGGCTCTGAGTAGATCCCCTCTCCCTGTTCTGCAGCCTGCAAAGTTTCTCCAAGAAGTAAACTGGTTCATAAGGCTCATTCTGTTTGTTTCCCTCTCTCAGGAACAACTGTCCTGAGCTGCCTATCATCCAATGTGTAAAAACAGTTATCATACAAACCTAATTTGTCAGGTTTTTTTAATTAGTTTAAGGCAGGAGAGTATTTACTATTTACTAGTCCCTGTTTCTCCATCTTGGTTGGAAGCAGAATCCTAACAACTGATATATTATTGTAGTCCCATGACTTCTTGCCAAAACATTTCCATAAACAGAAAAGATTGAAGACATTAAAGACAACAGGCCCAGCGCAGTGGCTCATGCCTGTAGTGTCAGCACTTTGGAAGGCCAAGGCAGGCAGATCACCTGAGGTCGGGATTTCAAGACCAGCCTGACCAACATGGAGAAACTCCATCTCTACTAAAAATACAAAGAAAAAAAAAAAAAAAAAAAAACTAGCCAGGCATGGTGGTGCATGCCTGTAATCCCAGCTACTTGGGAGGCTGAGGCAGGAGAACTGCTTGAACCCGGAAGGCAGAGATTGCGGTGAGCCGAGATTGAGCCATTGCACTCCAGCCTGGGTAACAAGAGTGAAACTTCATCTCAAAAAAAAAAAAAAAAGAATTAAAGATAATGTTTTCTGATTTCTATGCATAGCATAACAATGGCATTGCAACAAAACTAAAGAAGAAGACTTAACTCAGAAGTCCTTAACTTGGAGCTGGGCACAATAAACCACCAAAACATTCATCTATCTTTGCTGTGCATGGTGGCCCATGCCTATAATCCCAGCATTTTGAAAGGCCAAGACAGGAAGATCGCTTGAGCCCAGGACTTTGAGACTGGATGGGCAATATGGTGAGACCCCAATTCCACAATACATTTAAAAATTAGCCAAGTGTGGTGGCATGTGCCTGTGGTTCCAGCTGTCAGAGGCATTCAAACCAGAGCAACTCCATCTTTAATAGGGGCTGGGTAAAGTAAGGCTGAGACCTACTGGGCCCTATTCTCAGAAGGTTAGTCTTAAAGCCTAACCTTCTGAGAATAGGGCCCAGTAGGTCTCAGCCTTACTTTAGTTCGGCAGAATTGGTATCACAAGATACAGGTCATAAAGACCCTGCTAATAAAATAGGATGCCGTAGAGAAGCCCACCAAAACCCACCAAAACCAAGATGGCAATGAAAGTGACCTCTGGTCACCCTCATTGCCCATTATATGCTAACTAACTATAATGTATTAGTATGCTAAAAGACACTCCCACCAGCACAGTTTACAAATGCCATGGCAACCCAGCTGGTACCCTATATAGTCTAAAAAGGGGAGGAACCCTCGGTTCTGGGAATTGCCAGCCCCTTTCCTAGAAAACTCATGAATAATCCATCCCTTGTTCAGCATATAATCAAGAAATAACCATAAGAATAGCCAATCAGCAGCCCTCAGGGCTTTTCTGCCTATGGAGTAGCCATTCTTTTGTTTCTTTATTTCTCTAATAAAATTGCTTTTACTTTATCCTATGAACTCACGTGAAATTCTGTCTTGCGTAAGGCTCAAGAACTCTCTTTTGGGGTCTGGATCAGGACTCCTTTTCAGTAGCACAGCTACGTGGAGGTTGAGTGGTAGGATCGCTTGAGCTCAGGAGGTCAAGGCTTTACTGAGCCATGATCATGCTGCTGCACTCCAGCCTGGATGATGGCGTGAGACCCTGTCTCAAAAAACAAACAAAAAAAATTCATCTCTTCTTCATCAGTTGAGAGACACAGCAGTCAAATACCTTACCACATGGTCAAAAACAATTTAAAAAAACACATGCCCAGAAGAAAGGAAGGAGAACGTAGCTATACATGCCCTATTCTTTCTCCCAAATTCACCAAATAACCCACTCCTTATTCCATAAGGAAACAAGAAGCCAGAAGAATGGAAGTTTCTCCCTCTACTCGTTACCCAGCATCCCCCTTTAGAGAAGAAAAAAGACACTTTCAATTGTACAAGGAACACTGCTGTTTTAAATGCATTCAGAATGGAAAAGGAAAAGTTTCAGTCATCAGGAAATAAACTTCCAAAACAACTCTCCCACTGTAAAAAAAGAAAAGAGAAAACTGAAAGAAATGTGGAAAATAACAATGTTCAGACACCGGACAACAGGCAGCGCAGGACTGTCATTTCTGTGAGAAGGGAAACAGATTATTTAAGATCTATTATTAGGTTGATGCAAAGGTAATTGTGGTTTTTGTCATTACTTTCCATTGTAAAACCCGCAATTACTTTTTCACCAACTTTTATCACCCAGGCTTTCTTCCTGGAAGCAACTTCTGGACTGCAGTGTGGATAAGTGGAATCCAAACAGAGCCAGGCAACCTCACTGAGCCAAGGAGAACAAAAGAGAAGTTCAGGATGGCCAAGGCAGCTAGATTTCTCAGAAGAGGAGAGAGCTATGCAAACAGATCTGCAGAATATAAAAAGTACTCCTACAACTCAATAAAAAGAAGTCAAACACCCCAATTCAAATATAGGCCAAAAAATTACACATGTAGGCCAAGCGTAGTGGCTCATGCCTGTAATCTCAGCACTTTGGGAGGCCGAGGAGGGCGGATTGCCTGAGGTCAGGAGTTCAAGACCAGCCTGGCCAACATAGCGAACCCCTTCTCTACTAAAAATACAAAAATTAGCTGGGTGTGCTGGCGTGTGCCTGTAGTCCCAGCTGCTTGGAGGCTGAGGCAAGAGAATTACTTGAACCTGGGAGGCAGAGGTTGAAGTGAGCCAAGATCATACCACTGCACTCCAGCCTGGGTGACAGAGCAAGACAATATCTCAAGAAAAAAATTACACATGTACTTTACCACAAAAGATATATGAATAGCCAATAAGCACATGAAAAAATGCTCAACATCACTAGTCATCAGGAAAATGCCAGTTAGACCACAGTGAGATGTCAAGTCACTTCATATTCATATAAATGGCTAAAATATATGGACATGGTGGCTCACGCCTATAATCCCAGCACTTTGGCAGGCTGAGGTGGGTGGATCACAAGGTCAGGAGTTTGAGACCAGCCTGACCAAAATGGTGAAACCCCGTCTCTACTAAAAACAAACAAAAAAAAATTTGGCTGGGTACAGTGGTAGGCTCCTATAATCCTAGCTACTAGGGAGGCTGAGGCAGGAGAATCGCTTGAACCCAGGAGGCCAAGGTTGTAGTGAGCCAAGATTGCGCCACTGCACACCAGCCTGGTGACAGAGCAAGACTCAGTCTCAAAAAATAAATAAATAAAATAAATGGCTGAAATGTAAAAGACTGGTCATACAAAGATGTTGGCAAAAATGTGAAATAACTGGAACTCTCATACACTGGTGGTAGAAATGTAAGAGTTGGAAACACTTTCAAAAACAATTTGACAGTTTCTGATAAAGTTAAATACATGACCCAGCAATTCCACTTCTAGGTATTTACCCAAGAGATATGAAAGTATATGTCCCCTCACTATACACAAATGTTCATGGCAGCTTTCTTTATAACAGCCAAAAACTGGAAACAACACAAATGGTCATCAACAGGTGAATGAATAAGCAAACTGTGGTTATACATACAATGGAATACTATTCGGTATTAAAAAGGAATGAACTAGGTTGGGCATGGTGGCTCATGCCTATAATACCAGCACTTTGGGAGGCCAAGGCGGGTGGATCACTAGGTCAAGAAATCGAGGCTATCCTGGCCACAAGGTGAAACCCTGACTCTACTAATTACAAAAATTAGCTGGGTGTGGTGGCATGTGTTTGTAATCGCAGCTACTCAGGAGGCTGAGGCACGGAAAACCTAGGAGGTAAAGGCCACGTTGAGCCGAGATCATGCCACTGCACTCCAGCCCTGGTGACAGAGGGAGACTCTGTCTCAAAAAAAAAAAAAAAAAGGAATAAACTACTGGCACACTAACAAGTGGATGAATCTCAAAAATATTTTGCTGAGCAAAGCCAGACACAAAAGACGATATACTGTATGATATTATTCATTTGAAACTCCAGAAAAGACAAATCTACTGCCTAGGATAGAAGATGAGAATTGGCTGGGGTGCAGTACTAGGGAATTGCTGGGGTGGGAGAGGCAGGAGATGAAAATGCTCTATACAGTGGTTATGTGGTATAAAAATTTGTCAGAGCTGCCTGTAATTGCACCACTTTGGGAGGCCAGGGCAGGTGGATCACCTGAGGTCAGGAGTTCAAGACCAGCCTGTCTCTACTAAAAATACAAAAATTAACCAGGCATGGTGGCTCACACCTATAGTACCAGCTACTCAGAAGGCTGAGGCAGGAAAATCTCTTGAACCCAAGAGGCAGACATTGCAGTGAGCCAAGATCACGCCACTGCACTCCAGCCCGGGCAATACAGTGAGACTCTGTCTAAAAAAATAATAATTGCCAGAGCTAGTCAAAATGTACCCCCAAAATCGATGCATTTTATTGCATATGCTAAACCCTAATAAAGTTTTACTCAGGCACAGAACCATGGTCAGCTAATCAGTATTCCCACCTAAGGCCTTGACTCTTGTGAAAAAACACAAAGCTACAGGAACATTTGGGAAATTACGCACAATAGCAATAACAGTGAGGGTCCAGGGAAGAATGGAAACACCCAAGGAACACTCCAGCGGCGTCCTAGCCTGTTTCCCGGCCTCCCTCAGCTCCTGCCCATTTCTGAGCCAGATTCTCTGGCCTTCGCATCAATTCCATGAGCAACCCATTACCCTTCCAGTGATTTTTCTACGGCTTACATTAGCCACGGTCTGTTTCTGTTGTTTATACCCAACAACCCTGACTAATACAGCCATTCTATCACCACTCAGCGTAAGAGGCTTCACTGGCTTCAGTTTTCCCTGTGCTTCCCGGTTATGGCTCTTTTTGTTTGTTTTTGTTTTTGTTTTTGTTTTGGGGGGTCAAGCTGTTCTTTATTTCAGGGAGAGGGCAGGGACCGGGGCTCAGTCTTTCTTGGCAGCGGCTTTCCTCATGGCGGCCGGGACATGGCTCAGCTCACCCCGCTTCCTCCTGGCGCGGCTGTGTGTCCCCACCCTTTTCTTGAACTTGAGGGCCCGTTTGTCCTTGGAGTCCTTCAGTAACTCCATGGCGCGCCGCTCATACGGGGCGAAGCCACACACCTCCTGGATCATGTCCTACACCAACCTGGTGTGTTTGGTCAGACGCCCGCGGAGACAGCTGTGCCTGGGCTTGCTCACGTTCTTGGTTACCTTGTCGCCCTTGTTGAGGCCCACAGCCGCAGGGTAGCGAAGAGCCATGGCTGCTGCTCTCCAATGGCGGCCGCAGCGGAAGGGCTGGCGCCGCGCAGAACTCTGGGATATCTCTTTTGTTTTTGTTTTTGAGAGGGAGTTTACCACTGTTGCCCAGGCTGGAGTGCAGTGGCGCGACCCACCTCCACTTCCTGAGTTCAGGCAATTCTCTTGCCTCAGACTCCCGAATATCTGGGATTACAGGTGCCTGACACCATGCCCAGCTAATTTTTTGTATTTTTAGTAGGGACAGCGTTTCACTATATTGGCCAGGCTGGTCTCAAACTCCTGACCTTATGATCCACCTGCCTCAGCCTCCCAAAGTACTGGGATTACAGGCGTGAACCATCGCACCCACCCTAGGTTATGGCTCTTATTATGGACGTATTAGCCAGGAATCTTTTGGTCACAAGTGACATAAAACTCTAACTGGCTTAAGCAAAAAAAAAAAAACAAAAAAAAAAAACAGATTTGCTGGCTTCCCTGATTCAGGCACCTGACATCATCATGGATCCAGGTTCTTTCAACCCTCTCCTCAGCAGGTCAATGACTCCCCTCATGACAGCAAGAGGGCTGCCATGGCTACAGGTATCACCCCTCACACAGCATCCAAAGGCAGAAAAGGGTCAGTCCTCACACATCTGTTTGGAAGAGCAAGACATTTCTTCTGAAGACCTTTCCCAAAAGCCACCTCCCCCACAATGGGCTTCCTGCCACATTTCTTGGCTAGAATTGTGTTACATTACAGATATAAGTGACAGCCTTGGGCTGCCATAACAAAATACCACAGACTGGGTGGCTTAAACAACAGAAATGTATTTTCTCACAGTTCTGGAGGCTAGAAGTCCACAATCAAGCTGTCAGCAGGTTTGGTTTCTCCTGAGGCCTCTCTTTGGCTTGCAGATGGCCGCCTTCCCACCATGTCCTCACATGGCCTTTCCTCTGTGCACGTGCGTCCCACCCTGCTGCTGTCTCTCTTCTTGTAAGGACACCAGTCACACTGGATTAGGGCCCCGCCCCATGACTTCATTTAACCTTAATTACCTCCTTAAAGGCCCTATTTCCAAATTCAGTTACGTTGGGGGTTAGGGCTTCAACATACGAATGAGAGGGACACAATTCAGTCCATAACTGGGGCCTAGATGCCAGAATACCTGGATTCACCTGAGCCCTGTTCATGGTGCAGACCCCAATATGCCCAGACCCTTGAAGAATGTTAGAACCACTAATTCTGATGGCTGTTTATCGTGTCACATATACTAGTACAATTCTGGGTAGGGGAAAAAAATGGGAGTGGGTTAGAAAGGATATTATAATGAGAAAAGAGTCCAGGCAAGATGGCTCATACCTGTAATCCCAGCACTTTGAGAGGCCGAGGACGGCGGATCACAAAGTCAGGAGATTGAGAACATCCTGGCCAACATGGTGAAACCCGGTCTCTACTAAAATAACAAAAATTAGCCAGGCCTGGTGGCATGGGCCTGTGATCTCAGCTACTCAGGAGGTTGAGGCAGGAGAATTGCTTGAACCCAGGAGGCAGAGGTTGCAGTGAGCCGAGATCGCACCACTGCACTCCAACCTGGGCAACAGAGCGAGACTCTGTCTCCAAAAAAAAAAAAAAAAAAAAAAAATTTGAGAAAAAAGACCCTGCTAACACAAACCTCTAACAAAGAATTCCTCCTTCAAGTGAAGGTTAAGCTGTGGCCTGGCCCTCGCCTAGGGCTGAAGGCCCAGGCTCCGGGATTCACGCAGAGGCGATGTTCACAGGTTAGGGGATGCTGAGGCCCACTCCCCACAGCATTTCTGCGTGGGCTCTTCAGAGTCTCCCCAGTTTAGTCTGGCTCAGAGAGGTAGGACCCGGCCCTGAGAAGGAGTGCTCAGATCAGGCTTCATGCTCACACCCGCTTCGCCCTCGGTGCTTCCCCTTCCTCCCTACCTGTTCCCGGGTGGTAGAGAGACTCACACATGTCCCTCCTTCAGAGGAAGGGCCTTTCCTCTGACTGATCCAACTTTACTTGCCCATTAGACCTCCCGGAACAGACCATTGACCTGATGAGTCTTATAATTAAATGTCCCACTCTCGAATCAGTTTAACTTGGTGCTTCAAAAGACGTTATTAAAAAAAAAAAAAAAACTACTGGCTGGCCATGGTGGCTCACACCTGTAATCCCAGCGCTTTGGGAGGCCGAGGTGGGTGGATCACCTGAGGTCAGGAGTTCAAGAACAGCCTAGCCAATGTGGTAAAACCCCGTCTCTACTAAAAACACAAAAATTAGCCAGGCATGGTAGTGGGTGCCTGTAATCCCAGCTACTAGGAAGGCTGAGAGAGGAGAATCACTTGAACCTGGGAGGCAGAGGTTGCTGTGAGCCGAGATTGCGCCATTACACTCCAGCCTGGGCAACAAGAGTGAAACTCTGTCTCAAAAACAAAAAACTACTGCTGGCCATCAGGAGGCCTAGGGCTACAGCAGACCCAGAAATTGATGAGTGCAGGAGACAAAGGCAGCCCCTCTCCTCCCACTACACTGGAAGAAACAGATTGCTCTAGTGGGAGACCCAGCTCCCAGCCACTTGACTAAGCCTAGTTCCATGGCTTTCAATGACTTCCTGCAGCAAATGGGGGGTGTCAGACACTTCCAGCAGATCCAAGTCACCCTGGTGGTCTTCTGCCTGCTCCTCCTATGTTTGCACACTACTCTGCAAAACTTCACTGCCGCTGCCTCTCCCCACCCAATGCCTGCCACCCCGACCTGCCAACGCCAACCTCAACAAGGACAGGTGGCTGGAGGCTTGGCTGTCCCAAGACTGGCAGGTGTGGCCTCAGTCCTGCCTCCACTTCATCTCCTCCCAATGGGGACCACCTTTTCCTAATGGCTCAGAGGCCAACAACATGGGGCCATAGAGCCCTGTACCAATGGCTGAATTTATGACAACAGCACCTTCCCGATGACCACGGTGACTGAAGTGAGGATAGCTGGGCCCTCTGCTCCCTTCCAACCCCTGTGCCCTCATCTTACCATCCCACCTACAGACACAGACTGTGCAACCTTGACCCACGTTTGTCTGAATTTGGGAAGACCCTGGAGCTTGGAAGAGTTTTACCCAGGATGGAGCTCAGGAGCGGAGCTTCCTGGTGGAGGAGACATGAAGTCCTTGCAGAGAGCTGCTCCCTGCCTCCCAGCCCCCACCAGAGAGAGACACTGCTACAGGAGTTTAACGTTCTTCTTCGTTTTCTCAAAATGTCAAAAGACCCTGAGGGATAAGACAATTCCATGAGGTGAAGAGGTGATTCAGAGAAAGGGAGAGAAGAGTGCAGGTGGTGAGGGCAGAGGGGACATTCCTGAGCAGGGGATTCTGGACTCAGAGTCTTAGAAACAGAAACAGTTTGCTGACTTCATCTAGAAATAGCTCTTAGCAGCTGGGGCCAGGAGATGGAGAGCAGCCAAGGAACTAAGACAGGAAAGAGAAGATGGTTATGTGGGGGGGGATCCTTTCATCTCTAGTGATTTGAAAGCCCCTCCCCCTAAACATACACACACACGTGCAATTGTAGTCACCCTGGCCTGCTGAGTGGTTCATCAGTCTGCATTCTGTACTTAGTAGCTGTCACACTGATCATGTTCTCAACATCTGTTCTAGTCAATGGTCTTTTGGTCACAAAGAAGAGAAGCCCCGTCGAATCAGCTCTTGGGAAAAGGGGGCATAACTGCAAGGATACAGAGATTACAGGGAATTTGAGAACAGGAAACAAAGTATGTTCAGGCCTCATGGACACTGGAACCAGGAGCTGGAGCACAAGAGGCATCTCTGTACGCTGACTCCATGCCTCATTCCTACTTAAATCAATTTCATCTGTGTGCTCTTCTTAAGGGATGACTACCAGTCCCAGCTCTAAGTCATTGTTTCTCAGATTTAGAGCCCATCAGCAACCAGAACATTTCTGTGTATCTCAATTCAAATTCCTAGAGCAGGCTCTGACTGGCCTAGTGCCTCAAATTGATGCGCCTCCCGCTCCCAACTTAAGTCAGGTGTGTCCACACTGCATCTTATCAGTGTGCCAAAGGGGAGTGTAGTGAGATTTTGCGGCCCATTGTCCATTGCTTACAGCTGTGCAAAGAAACGATGCCCTGAGACATGGTGGTGCGCACCTGTAACCCCAGCTACTCAGGAGGCTGAGGCAGGGGAGTCGCTTGAACCTGGGAGGCGGAGATTGCAGTGAACCGAGATGGCGCCACTGCACTCCAGCCTGGCGACAGAGGGAGACTCTATCTCAAAAAATAAAATAAAAAAAAAGATGGCTTGAGAAGGGCTGCAATCAGGCATAGCCCCTGCAAACCTGCCTCATGCAGCAACTCTCTGAAACTGGTTACAATGAAGCCATATTTCTACTAGAAACACCCAAGACACAGAAGCAAAAGGTAACCAATATGGCTAGACTTCCTCTGATGCATGTAGGCATCATATGCAATCCCCTCCACACAGAGTTATGGACACTTTCTTCATATTTGCCAGCCTCAAGCCAAGTTTTGAGATATCCTTGTCCACCCGCCATAACTTGTATGTTATCCTCCCAATTCTGCTTCCCTATTTCCCTTCTTAAACTCTCTGTATTCCAAGGTCAACAATACTCCAGGAACTATCAACCTACCTGTTGCTCTTTGGTTCAAAACAGCAGTCAGTTCCATCCAAAAGCCTAGATTCCTGTCCAGAGAATCTGGGTGAGTGAGCATCTTGGATTTCCTTCTAAATGGGGACTCAGTAATAATCTTCTTACCATTTTTGGTGTTAGTAACTGACTGACAACATCAGATGCACACAGTTGTTTCATCAGGTTAACTGCGTACGTCTGATGTTGTCAGTTACTAACACCAAATTCCAAATATGTCTATATGGAAATGCCAGAAATAATCCAATCCTCTTTCAACAGGCACTGTGGATGGGACCATCATCCACTACCACATACGGGCATGGGACACTGTTTTATGAGCATAGCCAAGATACCTCTTCCTTGGGCCAATCATGTCAAAGCCTATGGCTGTATCAAAAGAACATCTCATTAGGAGGATGGGTAGCTTGCATGCATAACCTAATGTGAAGCTGGATTGTTAAGCAAATGAAATGGCTCATAAGCCAACAGGGGTTACTTAAGAACAAGACATTTCATCGTTTCATTGCAATGAAGACACCCATGCCCTAAGGCCACATGGCTATAACTGGTAAGCACAACACAGGTCGCTAGAGGAAGACAAGCCCCAGGTTGCCCCTCAGGAGGAACTGCCAAAGAACCCAGTATCCCAAAGGGAGAGTATCCCAGTATCATACTTCAGCACTCTGAATGCAAAGCAAAAAACTAATAAATATAACAAGAAAAAGATGCAGCCCATGGGTTTTAATAAAAAGCCTAGCCAGGTATAATGGATCACTCATGTAAACCCAGCACTCTGGGAGGCAGAGGTGGAAGGATCACTTGAGCCCAGGAGTTTGAGACCAGCCTGGGCAACATAGTGAGACCCTATCTCTATTTTTTTTTTAATTTTAATTAGCTGAGAGTGGTGGTTCATGGTTGTAGTCCTAGCTACTGGGGAGGCTGAAGTAGGAGGATTGCTTGAACCCAGGAGTTCAGGGCTGCAGTGAGCTTGTTACTACAGCAACGTCAATTCTTGCCTCCTCAGAATTCAACTGAGGGGCATAAGGCAGAAGAGACTGGGGCAAGTTTTAGAGCAGGAGTGAAAGTTTATTTAAAAGCCTTAGAACAGGGATGAAAAGAAAGTAAAATACACTTGGAAGAGGGCCAAGCAGACACCTTGGAGGTCAAGTGTCCCCTTTGATCTTGGAACTGGGGTTTTATATGCTGGCCTACTCCTGGCGTCTTGCATCCTTTTTCCGGTAGAATGCCCCCGGAAGGTTATACCAGTTCAGCTCCACCATTTTGCCTCTTAATGGGCATTATTGAACTCACTCATCCCACTCCTGAGATCTTGTTGGGAAGCTGCCAATCACCAGTTACAGATGTTTTTAATCAATTGGGAAACTGCCTTTCCCTGGCGATGACTGTGACCAATTATTACTTTAGAGAGGCAGTGTGACAACTGCCTGATCATCACCTGATGGTTGCCTGACATTCCTGATGGGGTGGGGGAACCCCTCTCCTGCCCCAATCATGCCTGGCTAAGTTACCTACAGTAACAAGCTATGATCATGCCACTGCATTCCAGCCTGAGTGACAGAGACATCCTATCTCAAAACAACAGCAGCAACAACAAAACCCTACCTGACTTCTGTTATTTTCTTTTGAATTAAACATCTTGGGTGATATGGTTTGGCTGTGTTCCCACTCAAATCTCACCTTGAATTGCAATAATCCCCACATGTCAAGGGCAGGGCCAGGTGGAGATAATTGAATCATGGGGGCGGTTCCCCCCATACTTTTTCTCATGGTAGTGAATAAGTCTCACGAGATGGTTTTATAAATGGGAGTTCCCTTGCACAAGCTCTTTTGCCTGCCACCATGTAAGATATATGTCTTCTGCCATGATTGTGAGGTCTCCCCAGCCATGTGAAACCATAAGTCCATTAAACCTCTTTTTCTTTATAAATGACCCGGTCTCTGGTGAAACCTGTCTCTACTAAAAATACAAAAATTAGCTGGGCATAGTGGCACATTCCTGTAGTCCCAGCTACTTGGGAGGCTGAGGCAGCAGAATTGCTTGAACCCAAGAGGCGGAGGTTGCAGTGAGCCAAGATCACACCACTGCACTCCAGCCTAGCAATAGAGTGAGACTCTGTCTCAAAAAAAAAAAAAATTACCCAGTCTCAAGTATGTCTTTATTAGCAATGTGAGAACAGAGTAACACACTGGGCAGAAACTAGCAACATCTATCTGAACCTATATTCATAAGGACTCTTGTTTGCAAGTGGCTGTAATTCAATTCTAGCTAATCTGAGCATAAAGGGAGCATGTAAAGGCTCCCATGACCAAAGCAAAGATGGACAGAGGTGGAGCTGGCTCTAGGGACATTGGGAACCAGGGTCATGGCATCAGAATTCTTGTGTGCTCTCATCTTTGCTTATCTTTCCATGCTAGTCATGTCTATTGTGCACAGGATCCTTCACACGGTGGCCACTTGCCATTATGGGCTCACCCCTAATAACCTTGTAACCAGGGAGAAAAAAAAAGAAAAGTTCCTGTCTCCCACCTCCAACTTTGAAATATTTTGGGAAAGACTGATTGGCTGGGCTGAGTCATGTGCCTACACATTAGTCCAATCACTGACTGTAGGGAAGGGGGCATAAGTTATTACAAATGAACCAGCCTACCTCCTGTTCACTCCTGCATTGCAGATAGATAACAAGCACCATTTCACCTCTTTGCTTCCGGGTTGCACTACCATGGGTTTTCTCTCTTCCTCCTTTTCTTTCCCCTGAGGCCAGTCTCATAGCATCTGTCACTGATCATGGTTTTTATCAAGTTAGTAGTGCAGGGCTGTCCTGGGCAGTAATCCTCAGTCTCCCTTAAATCCACCACTATCTCTTCTTAGGCTTTGATTCCCTTTAGGGATAAAGTAATTCTCGATACTTGAGGCCAAGGAACACACAGAAATATGAGATCCTCAGGGGCTTCAGGTGTACATGAAGAGAACTCAGATGGTGAAAGCCACAATAACCATAAGGCGGTACGAGCCCCCGTACAACTATTGCTTTTGCAGATGAGAAGCACCTTACAGCAAACCAGAGGCTGAGAGATTCTTGCTAAGTATTTTGTATGCATCAGTCAGTTTTTAATTGGGACTGTATGTAGATTTCATCATTAGGCTGCATATAGATTTTGTTCTCTTTGCACTCCTCTGACTTCTTGCCTCTTTCCTGCATTCTCCTGCTTCTTATCTTCCCATTCCTCAGTTCCTGTCCAGGCTGTCCTCCTCCCACTCACCATGGTGTGCCCCACAGGCATCTCCACCATCATAGTCCATTCATGTATTTCCATTAAAGTGCTATAAAATCAAGTCCCAGTCTTCTTTGATATAGTCCCAGAATCTCTTTCAAATGAAAGTTATATGGCCAGGCACGGTGGCTCACACCTGTAATCCCAGCACTTTGAGAAGCCAAGGCTGGTGGATCACCTGAGGTTGGGAGTTCAAGACCAGCCTGACCAACATGGATAAACCTCGTCTCTACTAAAAATACAAAATTAGCTGGGCACAATGGCGCATGCCTGTAATCCCAGCTACTCAGGAAGCTGTGGCAGGAGAATCACTTGAACCCACTAGGAGGGGGTTGTGGTGAGCCGAGATCTCTCCGTTGTACTCCAGCCTGGGCAACAAGAGCAAAACTCCATCTCAAACAAACAAACAAAAAAAATCATTGCATCTTCCTCTTTATCATTTACATGTCTTCTAGCATCTTGCTTTCCAGACTTTTGTGGTTGTTGTTGATGGAGATTATTGTGTTATCCAATTGTGCCAATTGAATATTCTCTCTTTCTGCAAACAATACATAAAATATTGCCAAACATGCAAGATCACATACAGAATCTCTTATGAATGTTGACTGTACATATTACTTTTCTTGGCAGTTTCTCCCTATGTTATTACAATATATTTTCTCCCATACTCATCAGAATTTCATTTTTAAACATTATGTTATATTTCATAATTTCACAGTTTATGTTACCAGTACCAATAGTGGACACGTAGGATCTTTCTAGCTCTTTCCAATTATAAGCAGTATCTATACAAATATACCTGTCTGACTAAACCCTTGGGATAAATCTTAAAAGTGTGATTACTGGGTCAAAAGTCCAAAAAAAATGATAAGGCTTTTCACAGATATTTCTGGAGATATTCTACTCTTCAGAAAAGTAAGATTTTGCAAAAGTGTATTAGATACCCTCAATAATACTGAGTATTCTTGCTCTGAGAAGCAGAAAATAGTACGTTGTGTTAATTCACATTTATTTGATTCTGAAAGGAATTGGACATTTTTTTCATATGATTTTGATCTATTTATAAATCTTTATCCTATAAACTTCCCATTCATATCCTTCCCCATTTTTTCCTTTGTAATGATTTATAAGAATCATCTTTGGCCAGGCGCAGTGGCTCATGCCTGTAATCCCAGCACTTTGGGAGGCTGAGGTGGGCGGATCACAAGGTCAGGAGATCGAGACTATCCTGGCTAACACACTGAAACCCCATCTCTAAAAAAAAGAAAATCATCACGGTAGCTCATGCCTATAATCCCAGCACTTTGAGAAGCTGAGGCAGGCAGATCACCTGACATCAGGAGTTCAAGACCAACCTGGCAAACATGGTAAAACCCCACCTCTACTAAAAATACAAAAATTAGCCAGGGGTGGTGTCACTTGCCTATAGTCCCAGCTACTCAGGAGGCTGAGGCATGAGAATCACTTGAACCTGGGAAGCAGAGGTCTCTGTGAGCTGTGATCATACAGCTGCACTCCAGACTGGGCAACAAGTGAGACTCTGTCTCAAAAAAAAAAAGATATTAACCTATCACCATATGTGATCAATAATTTTTGCATTTTAAAATGTCTTTTACATTTATTATTTTTTTGAGTATTACTTTTCTAAATAATGACCTTTTATTGCTTTGTATAATCATATCTATCCATTTTTTTCAAATTCAGCTTCCATGTTTTGGGTTACATTTAGAAAGGCCTTCCTCTCCCCCTAAGTATATAACTATTCACCTAGATTTTCTTCAAGCACATATGTATTTGTTTGGGCTTTTGTATTGTATCATAGTTTCATATGAAATTAGTTTAGCATAGGGTAGGAACTAGAATCCTATTTTTTTTTTCTAGATGAGCTAACTGTCCCAAATGCATTTAATGAATAGTTCCACCTTCCCTGGCTGGTGTGAAACACCAGTGTATCATATACTATTTCTGGACTATTTCATCCCATTGATTTGTCTGTCTATTCTGGTGCCAATAGTGTTCTGTTTAATTCTTAATTATAGTATGGTGCATATATGATTGTCTTCTTGTGGACAGCTTCTCACTGTGCCCTCACCAGTGCTGAGGCAGGACACAGAACTTTATCACATCTCAGAGCAAAGTTTCCCCACAAAGTGTCACTAAACATTGTCAATTTTACCAAGACTCCATGGGGAGATAAAGGAGATGCTTCCATCACATACCACACAGCATAAAAAACTTAATAGGCAGGCCAGCACAGTGGCTCACACCTGTAATCCCAGCACTTTGGGAGGCTGAGGCAGGCGGATCACGAGGTCAGGAGATCAAGACCTTTCTGGCCAACATAGTGAAACCCCATCTCTACTGAAAATGAAAAAAAAATTAGCTGGGCATGGTGGCACAAACCTGTAGTCCCAGCTACTCGAGAGGCTGAGGCAGGAGAATTGCTTGAACCCAGGAGGCGGAGATTGCAGTAAGCCAAGGTCATGCCATGGCACTGCAGCCTGGGTGACAGTGCCAGACTCTGTCTCCAAAAAAAAAAACTTAATAGGCATTTCTATTCTTCTCCAAATCCTTCCTTGGCTAACAGCCATATATGCTTCCTCTCCTGACTCTTCTCCCATTTAACCTCCGAGGTCTCCTCCACTGTCCTAAAAATTCATGTCTGTGTGTAAACTTGTATACATCACTCAGCAAAGCAAAACACCTGCCATTAAATAAATCTTTACTTCTTAGAATAAATCAGTTCATCAGATCAGTTGTTACTTGAGCATTCCAGTGGGGAGGGATGGACAAGGACACACACACACACACACACACACACACACACACACACACACAACTTCCCAGTGCAATCAACTTATAAATGCATGTATCCATCAAAAGCTGGCCTCTTAGGATGGAAAATTAGGAGGGGAAAAGGGAGACCTATTGCTAAGTAAAAAATATGTTTCCCCTGATAAATTTTTTTGGGGACTGGGGATAGTCTCCCTCTGTCACCCAGGCTGGAGTGCAATCAAGCATCTCAGCTCACTGTAGCCTCCACCTCCTAGACTCAAGTAATTCTCATGACTCAGCCTCCTGAGTAGCTGGGATTACAGGCATGTTCCACCACACCCAGGTAATTTTTCTTTTTGTAATTTTAGTAGAGACCGGGGTTTTGTTTGTTTGTTTGTTTGTTTTTTGTCTGTTTGTTTTTAATTTTTTTATTTTTTTATTCTCCTACATCCAGTTCACTCAGATAGAGATGGGGTTTTGCCATGTTGGTTAGGCTGGTCTCAAACTCCTGGCCTCAAGCAATCCACCCACCTCAGCCTCCCAAAGTGCTGGGATTACAAGCATTAGCCACTGCACCGGGCCTTTCCCAGATAGTTTTTAAATGTTATCTAATTTCTGAACAGGCATGGTGGCTCATGCCTGTAATCCTAGCATTTTGAAGGCCAAGGCAGGCAGATCACTTGAGCTCAGAAGTTCAAGACCAGCCTAGCCAGCACAGTGAAAACCAGTCTCTACTGAAAATACAAAAATCAGCTGGCGTGCTGGTACACACCTGTAATTCCAGCTACTCAGGAGGCTGAGGCATGAGAATCACTTGAACCCGGGAGGTGAAGGTCACAGCGAGCCAAGATCATGCCACTGCACTCCAGCTGGGTGATAGAGTGAGACTCTCTCAAAAAGTAACAAAGTAAATAAATAAATAAATAGAATTAAGGGAAGATTTTCTTATCTGCAATTGGAAGATTAAAAACTCCACTCACACAGCACAGGGCTGATATTAGCCCTAAAGGAGAGAAGAGACGTGAGAGTCATTTGCCAGCTGCAATTGCTATGTAGATGTGTCATGGCTCCTACCCAGAGTACATCTTCTCTGCTCCTGCCCCAGGTGTGTAATCTTCTTCAGCTCCTACAGTTCAGTCATGAGTCTGCAAAGTTTGGAAATCAAGATCTACCTAATCCAGGTGTCCTTTGCAACTGTGAATCCACTATTTTATTTGCTGCCTTTTTTGGTCACCAGATTTCTGGGCTGCAAGCCTACCCAAATGGCTTCCTTGCTGCTTTCAGAGATCTGTGTATTCTGGCTTGTGCAGTGGTACTCCTGGGTGAGCACCTACCATACCTCTGTTCCTGTCCTGATTCTTTCCCAGACCCAGACCCAAATCTGCCCTAGGCCAGCTACCTAGAAGGGTGGAAAAGACTCAAGACTCCATCAGACTTTTCCCAGCACCCTGCCATCATCTCCATTCCATTCCATATCAGTTATTCCGCTGCATTACAATGGTCATGTTAGGAAAAGACTATGCAACTGGATCTACAAACTGCATCTTCATGTATATGAGAGAACTATACCTATAGAAATGTAGTGAGTGAGGTTTGGGGGAGGGATCCTGGGATAGGCCAATCAGGCCCTAGAGCAGATTTCAAGTTGGAAAGGGTACAATGGTCAGTCAATTTTTTTTAAGGCAAGAAAGGAGGACAAAAACATATGAAAATCAAAGGTAAGATGGTATCAATAACTCCAAATAGCTCAGTCACCACAATAAATATAAATGAATTAAATTTACCAATTTAAAGGTGAATGTATTCCAAGTAAATTTTTTTAATCTACTTCATGCTATTTATAAGAAACTCATCTAAAATTTTGTATATATAAATGTTAAATGTAGAGCAATGGAAAAACATATAGCAGGCAAATATTAACCAGAAGAAAGCTGATTAGGAACACTAATAATAGTCCAAATAAACTTTAAAACCAAAAAAAATAAAAAAAGGTGCAATGGTTAAGAATCTGGCTCTGGAGCCAAAGTTTTTGGTCCAAATGCTGAGTTACCTTAGCTGTAAAACAACAACATCAACAATAATAACAATAATACCACAAATAAATTAAATAGAAAACTAAGATACAATATAGAAGCTCAACAAAACAAAAAGTTGGTCCTTAATAATATCAATGAAATGGACAAATCTTGGGTAACAATAATCAAAAAATGAAGGATAGATGATATAAGCAAATATGAATAAAAAGGAAACAAAACTATAGACTTAGAATCATTAAAAAGATGCAAAAAATCTATAAACAAGTCTATGCTGACAAATTTTATATTTATAAATTTCAAATAACAATGAATATTTTGTAACAATTTTATTTAAATGTAATTCACATACCATACAAGTCATCCATTTCAAGTATACAATTGAATGATATTTAGTATACTCATAGATATGTACAACCATCACCATAGTAAATTTTAGAACACTTTCATCCCCTCCAACAGAAAACCTGTATCCTTTAGCTTTCAACCCCCAAATATCCATCTCTATCCCCTACCCAGCCCTAAGTAACCACTAAATTTTCTTTTTTTTTTTTTTATTTTTTTTATTTTCAGTCAGAGTTTCACTCTTTTTGCCCAGGCTGGAGTGCCCAGGTTCCAGCTCACTGCAACCTCCGCCTCCCAGGTTCAAGCAATTCTGCCTCAGCCTCCCAAGTAGCTGGGATTACAGGCACCACCACCACGCCCAGCTAATTTTGTATTTTTGGTAGAGACAGGGTTTCACCATGTTGGCCAGGCTGGTCTTGAACTTCGGACCTGAGATGATCCGCCCACCTCAGCCTCCCAAAGTGCTTGGGTTACAGGCATGAGCCACCATGCCTGGCCCCACTAATCCGTTTTCTATCTCTATAGCTTTGTCTTTTCTGGACATTTCCTATAAATGAATCATATACTATGTAGTCTTTTATGACTGGCTTCCTTTAGCATAATGTTTCAAAGTTCATTTATGTTACAGCATGTATCAGTATTTCACTCAATTTTATTGCTGAGTGAAATACCAATTTTGTTCATCCATTTATCAGTTGATGAACATCTGAGCTGTTTATACCTTTTAGCTATTATAAATAATGCTGCTATGAACATTTCTGTACAACTTTTGCATAGACACATATATTTTCATTTCTCTTAGGTATAGATGGAAATGAAATTGCTGAGTCCATTTTGTAACTATATCTTTAACTTTTTAAGGAACTGCCCTACTGTTTTCCAAAGTGGCACCATCGCACATACCCACAATCAGCATGTATGAGAGTTCCATATCCCAACCAACACTCATTTCTATCAGACTTTTTTATTATAGCCATTTCTAATGGTGTGTGGTTATATTTTTTTCTTTTAGTTTTTATTTTAGGTTTCGGGGGGGTACATGTACAGGTCTGCTACATGGGTAAATTGTGTGGCCCTGGGGTTTGGTGTACAAATGATTTTGTCACCCAGGTGGTGAGCATAGTGCCTGATAGGGTAGATTTTTTTTTTAAGATGGAGTCTCGTTCTGTTGCCCAGGCTGAAATGCAGTGGCGCAATCTCAGCTCACTGCAATCTCCGCCTCCCGGGCTCAAGCAATTCTCCTGCCTCAACCTGCCAAGTAGCTGGGAATACAGATGTGCGCCATCACGCCTGGCTAATTTTTGTATTTTTAGTAGAGATGGCATTTCACCATGTTGGCCAGGCTGGTCTCGAACTCCTGACCTTAGGTGATCTGTCCCCCTCGGCTTCCCAAAGTAAGAGGATTACAGGCCTGAGCCACCATGCCCAGCCTGATGGGGTAGCTTCTGGATCCTCACTCTCTACTTGCCCTCTACCCTTAAGTAGGCACTGGTGTCTATTGTTCCCCTTTTTGTGTCCATGTGTACTCAATGTTCAGCTCCTATGTATAAGTAAGAATATTCAGGAGAATAGCTTGAACCAAAGTAGCAGAGGTTGGAGTGAGCCAAGATCGCACCACTGCACTCCAGCCTAGGCAACAGAGCCAGACTGTATCTCAAAAAAAAAAAGAACAAGCAGCACTTGACTTTCTGTTCCTGCGATAACAGAAGGTATCCTAAGTAGCTGGGAGGCTGAGGTAGTAGGATCACTCAAGCTATGGAGTTCAGGTCCAGCCTGGCCAACATAGAGAGACCCAGTCTCTTAAAAAAATTAAACACATAAATATAAAAATAAACACTCACAGGAAAACAGTAATAGAAGAAGACAACTTGATATGGAAAAAAGTCCACAGCAAACATTATTCTTAATGGTGTGCCCAGGCACAGCGGTTCACACCTGTAATCACAGCATTTTGGGAGGCCAAGGCAGGTGGATCATGAAGTCAGGAGTTCGAGACCGGCCAGTTCGAGACCAGCCAGTTCAAGACCAGCCTGGCCAACATGGTGAAACCCTGTCTCTACTAAAAATACCAAAATCAGGCCAGGCGCAGTGGCTCATGCCTGTAATCCCAGTACTTTGGGAGGCAGAGGAGGGTGGATCGCCTGAGGTCAGGAGTTCGAGACTAGCCTGACCAACATAGTGAAACCCCATCTCTACTAAAAATACAAAAAATTAGCCAGGCGTGGTAGTGGGCGCCTGTAATCCCAGCTACTCGGGAGGCTGAGGCAGGAGAATCACTTGAACCCAGGAGGCAGAGGTTGCCATGAGCCGAGATTGCGCCATTGCACTCCAGCCTGGGCAATAAAAGCAAGAAAAAAATACCAAAAGCAGCTGTGTGTGGTGGCACGCACCTGTAATTCCAGCTACTCAAGAGGCTGAGGCAGGAGAATTGCTTGAACCTGGGAGGCAGAGGTTGCAGTGAGCCGAGATCATGCCACTGCACTCAAGCCTGGGTGACAGAGTGAGATTCCATCTCAGGAAAAAAAATGGTGAAACATTAAAAGTATTTTCTTTAAACTTTGGAACAAGACCAATGTGCCTGTTATTTCTTTCTCTATTCAACATTATACTGGAGAATATATAGAATAAGAATAACAGTGTGTATAGAATAAGAATAACAAATGAAACAAATAGGATTGAAAAGGAAAAATCCAAATTGTCAATATGTACAGAAGATATGATTCCTTATATTTAAAAAATCTATTATTAGAGATATTAAAGTTGGGCCGGGCACAGTGGCTCATGCCTGTAATCCCAGCACTTTGGGAAGCCAAGGCAGGTGGATTGCTTGAGATCAGGAGTTCAAGACCAGCCTGGCCAACATGGTGAAACCCCATCTCTACTAAAATAAAAAATTAGCTGGGCATCGTGGTACACGCCTGTAATCCCAGCTTCTCAGAAGGCAGAGGCAGGAGAATTACTTCAACCCAGGAGGCAGAGGTTGCAGTGATCCAGGATTACACCAGTACACTGCAGCCTGGGTTTCAGAGCAAGACTCCATCTCAAAAAAAAATCTTAAAGCTCTGAATAATCCCCCTTGACTCCATGTCTCATATCCAGGTCACACTATTGTAAGAAGTGGGCTCCCACAACCTTGGGAAGCTCCCCTGTAGCTTTGCAGGGTACAGCCCACCTCCTGGCTGCTTTCACAGCTGGCATTGAGTGTCTGCAGCTTTTCCAGGTGCAGGGTACAAGCTGTCAGTGGGTCTACCATTCTGGGGTCTGGAGGATGGTGGGCCTCTTTTTTTTTTTTTTTTAAGACAGAGTCTTGCCCTGTCACCAGGCACCAGGCTGGAGTGGCGCTCCCGGCTCACTGCAACCTCCGCCTCCCAAGTTCAAGCAATTCTCCTGCCTCAGCCTCCCAAGTGGCTGGGACTACAGGTGTGCGCCACCATGCCCAGCTAATTTTTTGTACTTTTAGTAGAGACGGGGTTTCACCATCTTGGCCAGGATCGTCTCGATCTCTTGACCTCGTGACCCACCCGCCTCGGCCTCCCAAAGTGCTGGGATTACAGGCGTGAGCCACCACGCCCGGCCCCTCTTCTTACAGCTCTACTAGGCAATGTCCCACTGGGGACTCTGTGTGGGGTCTCCAACCCCACATTTCCCTTCTGCACTGCCCTAGCAGAGGTTCTCCATGAGGGCTCCACCCCTGCAGCACACCTCTGCTTGGACATTCAGGAGTTTCTTTATATTCTATGAAATCTAGGCAGAGGTTCCCAACCCTCAATTCTTGACTTCTGTGCACCCACAGGGCCAACACCATGTGATAGCTGCCAAGGCTTGAGGCTTGCATCCTCTGAAGCCATGGCCCAACCTGTACCTTGACCTATTTTAGCCACGGCTAGAGTGGCTGGGAAACGGCACCATGTCCCTAGGCTGCACACAGAAGGGAGGCCCTGGACCAGGCCCACAAAACCATTGTTTTTCTCCTAGACCTCAGGGTCTGTGATAGGAGGGACTGCTGTGAATGTCTCTGAAATGCCCTGAAAACATTTTCATGATTGTCTTGGCAATTAACATTTGGCTCCTCATTACTTATGCAGTCAGCTTGAATTTCTCCCCAGAAAATAGGTTTTTCTTTTCTACTGCATCATCAGGCTGCAAATTTTCCAAACTTTTATGCTCTGTCACCTCTTGAATACTTTGCTGCTTAGAAATTTCTTCCACCAGATACCCGAAATCATCTCTCTCAAGTTCAAAGTTCCACAGATCTCTAGGGCAGGGGAAAATGCCACTAGTCTCTGCTAAAGTATAACAAGAGTCACCTTTGCTCTGGTTCCTAATGAGTTCCTCATCTCCATCTGAGACCACCTCACCCTGGAATTTATTGTCCATATCACTATCAGCATTTTGGTCAAAGCCAGTCAACAAGTCTCTAGGAAGTTTCAAACTTTTCCACATTTTCCTGTCTTCTTCTGAGCCCTCCAAACTCTTCCAACCTCTGCCTGTTATCCAGTTCCAAAGTTGCTTCCACATTTTCAGGTATCTTCACAGCAGCGCCCCACTACCTGGTCCAATTTACTGTAACAGTTCATTCTCATGCTGCTAATAAAGATATACCCAAGACTGGGTAATTTATAAAGAAAAGGGGTTTAATTTACTCACAGTTCAGCATGGCTGGGGAGACCTCAGGAAACTTATAATCATGGCAGAAGGGGAAGTAAACAACATCCTTCTTCACAAGGTGGCAGCAAGAAGAAATGCAGAGCGAAGGGGCGAAAAAAGCCCCTTATAAAACCATCAGATCCCATGAGAACTCACTCACTATCACGAGAACAGCTTGAGAAAAACGCCGCCATGATTCTAATACCTCCCACTGGGTCCCTCCCTTGAGACATGGGGATTATGAGAACTACAATTCAAGATAAGATTTGGGTGGGAACACCGCCAAACCATATCAGAGGGTATAAAAATGTCAGTTATTCCAATACTGATTTATAAATTCAATGCAACTTTTTTTTGAGATGGAACCTCACGCTGTCTCCCAGGTTGGAGTGCAGTGGCATGATCTTGGCTCACTGCAACCTCTGCCTGCTGAGTTCAAGCAATTCTCCTACCTCAGCCTCCCAAGTAGCTGGGATTACAGGCGCACGCCACCACACCCAGCTAAGTTTTGTATTTTTAGTAGAGACAGGGTTTTGCCATGTTGGTCAGGCTGGTCTAAAACTCCTGACCTCAGGTGATCTGTGCACCTCAGCCTCCCAAAGTTCTGGGATTACAGGCATGAGCCACCATACCCACCCTATAAATTCAGTGCAATTTGGGCCAGGCACGGTGGCTCACACCTATAATCCAGCACTTTGGGAGGCCAAGGTGGGCGGATCACGAGGTCAAGAGATCAAGACCATCCTGGCAAACATGGTGAAACCCTATCTCTACTAAAATATAAAAAAAAAAAAAATTATCCAGGCGTGGTGTTACATGCCTGTAGGCCTAGCTATTTGGGAGGCTGAGGTAGGGGAATCACTTGAACCTGGGAGTGGAGGTTGCAGTGAGCCAAGATCATGCCACTGCACTCCAGCCTGGTGACAGAGCAAGACTCCTTCTCAAAAAATTTTTAGTGCAATTCTGATCAAAATCCCAATGGCCATATTCAAGAAACTGGCAAAGCAAATTCTAAAATTTATATAAAAGTGCTAAGGGCCAAGTAAAACTAAGATGCTATTTTTAGAAAAAATGGGGTAGAAGAACTTGCCCTACCAGAAATTAATACATATTATAAACTCTTGTCGTAACACTCTAGTAATTAAGACAGTGGATGACGGCTCAGGAAAAACAAAATACACCAGTGGAGAAGATCAAGCATAGAAGAAACTTGGGGCGGGGAACAGAAATTAGCTGGATGAGATGGCATGGACCTGTAATCTCAGCTACTCAGGAGGCTGAGGCAGGAGAATTGCTTGAACCTGGGATGCAGAGGTTGCAGTGAGCCGAGATCGTGCCACTGTACTCCAGCCTGGGTGATAGAGCAAGACTACGTCTCAAAAAAATCTAGGAACTTGGCAAGTGACAGAACAGGCACTGAAGATCACTGGATAAAACACGGACTATTTATTAAGTAGTACAAGGACATGTGTTTACCCACATAGAAAAGAAATAAAACACAATCCATATTCCAACCTTTAACAAAAATTAATTCCTGCTGATTCCAACCCATCTCTACATGGTGAAAACCCACTTCTACATGGTGAAAACCCACCTCTTCCTGCTGAAGGGGGGAATTTAAGACATATAAAGTGCTAGCCAAAAAAAAAATTGATAAATTTTTCTGCTTTAAAGTGTTTAAATTTGGGTCATATGTTTCACTATATATAAGGTGAAAAGAGTAAAAGATGAAATTTACAAGGGTTTTTATAGGGTTTTTATTCAGAATTTATAAAGAATTTCTAGAAATTGATTAGAAAAATGATTTCTGTTTCCTTTAAAATAACAAAATTACACAGAAAATAATCCCAAAAAAGGTATAAATTATTTTTAAATAACCTTAAAAGCACCAAGGAGCAAAGAGCTAGAAACATAGTAAGGAAAATGGGGCCGTGTGTGGCGGCTCACACCTGTAATCCCTTTGGGAGGCAGAAGTGGGTAGACTGCTTGAGCCCAGGAGTTCAAGACTAACCTGGCCAACATGCTGAAAACCCAAATCTACAAAATATACAGAAACTAACCAGGTATTGTGGCGTGCATGTGTAGTCCCAGCTACTCAGGAGGCTGAGGCGGGAAGGATCACTTGACCCCAGAAGGTTGAGGTTGCAGTGAGCCAAGATTGAGCCACTGTACTCCAGCTGGAGCAACAGAGTGAAACTTTGTCTAAAAAAAAAAGGAAAATCTAGGCCAATCATCTAAGGAAAAATGCAAACCCAGAGAGGGAAGCAGAGCAACTGAGCACAAAAGCAAACACTGTGTATGAGAAAATGTATATGCATTCTCTTCAGCATCAGAATCAACTATTTCACACAGTACTGGGGGGCTGACCAATACCACTCTAGTAGGAAAGAAAAAGAAATAAGAAAATTAAAAATTAGAAAAGTTAAAAATCTTGTTAACAATAGCAATAACTTAGAAGCAATAATCTAGAAAATATTGTCTTGAAAAGTAAGACACCACTCAGAATAGCACCAAAAGATATATATCATTATGGAATTAACAAAAGACACCCAAGACTTCCATGGAGAAACTTTTTGAAATTCTTTTAAGATCACAAGGATTATCTTAGTAAATGGAGAAACATTCCACACTCTGGTTTAGAATGACATATATTATAAAGATGTCAATCGTCCCCAAATTAACTTACAGAAATATAGAAATTCAATGCAACCTAATCAGAATTCCAGTTGGATTTTTCTAGTAACTCCAAAAACTTACTTTCTTTCTTTAAAAATGTTTTTCTTATTTTATTTATATATTTTAGATTCACTTTCTGCTTTTGTATCTGAAAAGTTACTCTAAAATTTATATAGAAGAATAAAGAACTGCAATTGTTGAGTCAATTTTGAAATAGAAAAGCAAAGAGCGGATACTCACTCTACTGTCTATTGAGACAGACACACAACAAAGATATAGTATGTCTACAGCTTTTCTTGGTGCAAGAAGAAACAGAATTGAGAAGAGAACTTGGAGATAGACATATAAATATATAAATTTGATTGCATCAGAAAGGATTTCTGCTTACTGGACAAATTTAACAGACAGATGACAGAATGAGAGAAGAGATTTGCAACTTTTTTTTCTTTTTTTCCGAGACAAGATCTGGCTGTATTGCCCAGGCTGGAGTGTAGAGGTGCAACCTCAGCTCACGGTAACCTCCATCTCCCAGGCTCAAACCATCCTTCCACCTCTGCCTTCTGAGTAGCAGGGACTACAGATGCTCACCACCATGCCCAGCTAATTTTTGCATTTTTTGTAGAGACAGGGTTTTGTCATGTTGCCCAGGCTGGTCTCAAACTCGTTAGCTCAAACGATCTACCTGCCTTGGCCTCCCAAAGTGCTGAGATTATAGGTGTGAGCCGCTGCTCCATCCCGATATTTGCAACCTTTAACACAGACAAGACTCCTTCAACAAGAAAAAGAAAGGAACCCTAGTAGACACATGGGCAAAAAAAAAAAAATGAATAGACATCTTACAGCAAAAGAAATCTACAAGGTTATTCACCATATGAAAAACGAGATAGCACTTTACACCCATTAAACTGACAGCATTAGAAAGCCAGGTAACGGCAAGTGTTAGTGGCCATGTTAGAATACAGGCCCCCTATATCCTCACATGTCTCACGTGTACTGCTGGTGGGAGTGAAAGTTGGCACCACCATTCTGGAAAGCAATTGGCAACATTCACATCCATGAACACACACACACACACACACACACACACACACACATACACACACACACACACACACACATACACACACATACACACACACACAAACACACATACCAGTAATTCCCTTCTTGGGCCTGTATCTCAGAGAACTTCTCACAAAGGTCCTTAAGGAGACGTGTACAAGGACATTTACTGCAGTATTGTTTGAGGTCATGGGAGTTAACAACAGTCTAGATCCCCATAGCCAGGGGAATTAGTGTTTAGGTAACAGGCACACCATGGCATACTATGCAGCAGCACATAAACACCATTGACATGAAAATCTCTTTAAAACAAAGTGCTAAGCCAGGCGCGGTGGCTCACAACTGTAATCCCAGCACTTTGGGAGGCCAAGGTGGGCAGATCATGGATCAAAGATCAAGACCATTCTGGCCAACATGGTGAAACCCTGTATCTACTAAAAATACAAAAATTAGCTGGGCTTGCTGGCATGTGCCTGTAGTCCCAGCTACTCAGGAGGCTGAAGCAGGAGAATCGCTTGAACCCAGGAGGCGAAGGTTTCCGTGAGCCAAGATTGCGCCACTGCACTCCAACCTGGTGGCAGAGCAAGACTCCGTCTCAAAAAAGAAAAATAATAGTGCTGAATGGAATAAAAAATAAAATAAGATCTATGCCTATACCACTTAGGTAAATTAAAATATTTGCACACAAAACATTACATTTTTTTTTTTTTGAGATGGAGTCTTGCTCTGTTGCCCAGGCTGGAATGCAGTGATGCAATCTTGGCTCACTGCAACCTCTGCCCCCCAGGTTCAAGCAATTCTCCTGCCTTAGCTTCCCGAGTAGCTGGGATTACAGGTGCACACATCACCATGACCGGCTAATTTTTGTATTTTTAGTAGTGACAGGATTTTGACATGTTGGCCAGGCTGGTCTCAAACTCCTGACCTCAAGTAATCTGCCTGTCTTGGTCTCCCAAAGTGCTGGGATTACAGGCATGAGCCACTGAGCCCGGCCAACAATACACATTTTATAAGAACACATGTAAATAAAAAGAGTACACATCAAACACAATACACTAGGTGACTTTGGCAGGAAGGGAATTAGATGTGGGTAATGGTGATAAGGGGAATAAACATTAAAGGGTAAAACAAGGGGCCACTGCAAAGACAAACAAAAATAGAGAGTCATGAAATGAGGAGTATGATTAACTCAACCCTCTGCACCTGACATTAAAAAAAGAACTGCAGAGAAGGAACCATTCCGTAGCTAGTTTAGATAAAATAACCAGGGCAATCAGGAAAGTCTCCTCAGTAAAGATCAAAGGTAAAGACCAAGTCTGGGCCAGGTGCAGTGGCTCATGCCTATAATCCCAGCACTTTGGGAGGCCGAAGTGGGCAGATTACTTGAGTCCAGGAGTTCGAGACCAGCCTGGCCAACATGTCAATACCCCATCTCTACTAAAAATACAAAAATTAGCCAGGTGTGGTGGCAGGTGCCTGTAATCCCAGCTACTTGGGAGGCTAAGGCAGGGAGAATGGCTTTAACCTGGGAGGTGGAGGTTGCAGGGAGCCAAGATCGCACCACTGCACTCCAGCCGAGGCAACAGAGTAAGACTCAGTCTCAGACAAAAAAAAAAAAAAAAAAAAAAACAAGTCTGTTGGCTTTAATGTAGAAACAAAGGGACAGGGCACAAGATAAAAGAAGAAGTAAGCAGGAACCAGTCATGTAAGGATTTATAAGGAGGCCAGATTGTATTTTAGTAATACAATGGGACATCACTGGATGGTTTTAAGCAGAGGGTGAAATGATCTGAGTTATGGTTTTAAGAGAACACTTTGGCTTCTGCATAGAGAATGGGGTGCAGCCAGGGAGTCAGAGTCAGGGCCAATCGTAGAAATGAGAAGACCTGTCAGGAGCCTACTGCAATCGTCCAGGCAAGAGATGAAAATCACTTGAAGTGACATGTTTGTATTAGTCCATTTTCACGCTGCTAATGAAGACATACTCAAGACTGAGCAATTTACAAAAGAAAGAGTTTTAATCAGCTTACAGTTCCACGTGCCTGGGGAGGCCTCACCATCATGGCAGAAGGCAAGGAGGAGCAAGTCACATCTTACATGGATGGCAGCAGTCAAAAAGAGAGATTGTACGGGGAAACTCCTGTTTTTAAAACCAGATCTTATTCACTATCATGAAGACAGCACAAGAAAGACCTGCCCCCATGATTCGATTACCTCCCACCAGGTTCCTCCCATGGCACATGGGAATTGTGGGAGTTACAATTCAAGATGAGATTTGGGTGGGGACACAGCCAAACCATATCAGTGGACAGAGGTTGTGGAGGGAGAGAGAAGAGAACTAACCCTGTGTGAGTTAGGAATAGCTATCCAAATTCCTATTTTGGAAGTGGAGAAGTAAGGGAACAGGAGGCATCTAGGATAATTCCTAGATACTTGAGCTTGAGCAAGTAGGTGGTTGGAAGTGCCATTTACTAAGATGGGGAAGTCTGGGGGAGGACCAAGCTTGGAGGAAGAAATGAAGAGTTCCTTGACCATACGAAATTTGAGAGGCCTTTAATGCATCCAAATGAAGATGTAGAGTAGCTTGATATGTAGCCTGGAGCTGGAGAGACAGGTTGGTTAGGAATTTGTTCACAGATACACAGTGAGTTCAGATTAGGACTAGAACCTAGACTTCCTAGGTCCAAAATCATTTGCTCCATCTTTCCTTTTAGCTAAATTAAATGCAATCATTTGACCCTGAACAAATGTGAAAAGAGGAAACCAGGGTGGCAGGCAGAGTAAGGGCACCCCCAAGTCCCACAGTCCTCACCAAGATGCTCCTCCTTCCCATAGGCAGACAGGTCTGAGCATGATAACAACTATGACCAATGTAGGCACCCTCCTAAGCCTACTGGTGGACATGGCTGCTGAGTTCTACCCTTCCCTGCCTCTATTCATCTATGGTGTGGTCCCTGTGGTTGCCAGTATCATCACTGTCTGCCTGCCAGAGACCCTGGGCCAGCCACTGTCCAACATGGTAAAAAGGTGGAGAAGGACCTGGAGAGAAGGTGGGCTGCACCCTCCCCTAACTTCAGAGTCATAGGAGCTCACAGCTCCTAAACCTAGTTTATTTTGTCATCAAAGGCCAGATCAGGGGAGAGCAGGGACTTAGCTAGGGTCATGCAGCTGGGGAATGGAGCCAAGGCTGAAATCTACGCCCCCTGGATCCTATTCTTACACATTGGCTGAGTCCCAGGAATCCTCCCTGAGACTCTCAGCTCTTGGAAATAGTGGGTGGTTTTGGATATAAAGTAGGACGACTGAGCACAGACACCTAAAAAGAATCCCCCAACTTTACTCCTGAATGCTGCTTCTCCTTCCTTCCCAGGTGGAAAGAGAAACTGGGGCAGCAGCAACAGGAACAGCAGATGGACCCACTCCAATCCTCCCAAGGACTGAGAAGGAGCAGAGGGCGGAGAGGAGGAGCCCTGTATCTCTTGGAAATCCACGCCAGCAGGTGGGATGGAGAAATGGCAGCCAGTAGAGGGCAGGGCCTGTGGTCTCAGAGAAACACTTCCCCTGGGCCCCTCACTCCTGATCAGACCCACCCACGACCACTTCATTAAAAGTAACTATGGAGCCAGGCCACCAGTCCCAGCTACTTGGGAGGCTGAGACAGGAGGATCACTTGGGAGCAGGAGTTCTAAGCACTATGCCAATGGGCTGCCTGCATTAAGCTCGGGATGATGACCTCCTGCAAGCCAGGGACCACCAGGTTGCCTAAGGAGGGTTGAACCACCCCAGGTCAGAAACGGAGCTCATCAGTAGTGGGATCACACCTGTGAACAGTCAGTGCACTCCAGCGTGGGCAGCATAGCAAGACCCCATCTCTTTAAAAAAAAAATGCACAATTTATCCCATTGTTCCCCTCTGACCCTTACATAGTGACCATCCCACATTAGCCAACCCTTGGTTCAAAATGTCCTTCAGTGAGTATCCGTGTAGAAAATCCAATGGAATCTACAGAAATACTACTACAACTAAAACATGAGTTTAGCAAGGTTGCAGGTTATAAGATCAATATAAAAAAAAGAATTGTGGCCAGTCATGGTGGCTCACACCTGTAATCTCAGCACTTTCGGAGGCCAAGGTGGGTGAATCACCTGAGGTCAGGAGTTCCAGACCAGCCTGGCCAATATGGTGAAACCCCATCTCTACTAAAAATACAAAAATTAGCTGGGCATGGTGGCAGGCCCCTGTAATCCCACCTACATGGGAGGCTGAGGCACAAGAATCACTTGAACTCGGGAGGGGGAGGTTGCAGTGAGCCAAGATTGCATGACTGCACTTCAGTCTGAGCAACAGAGCGAGACTCCATCTCAAAAACAACAAAAAAAAGAGTTGTGTTTCTACATACTAGCAATAAACAATCAGAAATTGAAATTTAAGAAACAATACCACTTACAAAAGCATCAAAAAATACAAGGAGACAGTAAAAAGATCAGTGGTTTCCAGGGTTTCAGAGAAAGAGGAGAGAGATGAGTGGGCCAGCACGGGATTTTCTGGGGCACTGAAGCTATTCTTTATGGTACTATAATGGTGGATACGTGGCATAATACATAACAAAACCCTCAATAACCTGTAAGGTAAGTAATAGCATTATCCTCAAGGTGAGGAAGGCTAGAAGATACAGCTAAGAAGTGGGCTTCCCAGCTACTTTGGAGCCTGAGGTAGGAGAATCACTTGAACCCAGGAGGCAGAGTTTGCGGTGGGCTGAGATTGCGCCATTGCACTCCAGCCTCAGCAACAAGAGCGAAACTCTGTCTCAAAAAAAAGAAGTAGGCTAGAAGATACACTTGAACCCAGAGAGTTGGCTTGGCAGAATTCAGGGATATGTATACACACACACACACACACACACACACACACACACACACACACACACACACACACACGCACCATCCTCCTTACCTTCCTTGACATTTTCTCTACTCCCTTAAAGGTTTTCTTTTGGTGCTAGTGACAAACCTTACAAGTCTTGCTCCTCCTCCTCCTCCCAATTCAGTCTTTCCTGGAAGGGTAAAAGGAACTAAAATGAAGGAAGCCAAGAAGGAGGCTTTGTTTGAGGCTCTTCCCCTCCCTGAGGCAGGTGCAAACATCTGGAAACCTGCGAGAAGAACGCAGAAGCGGGCATAATAGTCCCTCCTCCCTAGGCTGGGTCCTGGCTGCAGGAGCAGTTTGCCACCTTACATCTGGGCCCTTGCCCAGGAATTTCAACTCCCCAGCTAACCTTAGCTTTTCTGTTGCCCTTCTGGACTTTTCTGTAGCACTTCTGGACTTTACTGTAATCTGCCTCTAAGAGCCCCCCTGGCCTGGCAGTAGTGAGGCCCCAGAAGGAAAAACACAGCCGGGAGAGTGCCTGAGGTCTGATCTCCTCCAATCTCCATTCTCAGATCTTGCCTCCTCCCCAGTCCCTCCCTTCCCCTCCTGGGCTGGTAGGAGCCAGTGCTGATGACACTGGGGAGACCGCAGGAGAGCGAGATGAAGGATGGCCACGATCTGCATCCAGAACAGAACCCAGGATGCCCAGTGCCTGTTCTGGTGCTCACATCAGGAAGGACCTGAGGGTGCAGGCCATGAGATGCTCTGGCAGGGACTGCAGATTGGCCAGAGTGGGGTGGGAAGCAAGCTGTAGCTGCCCAGCACAACAGTTAACCATTCACCGTGTCCATCTGCCCATCCAAGACCTGCTCTGGGCTAATGAGACCTTGCCCTGGGCCTAGAAGCCTGATTCCAGCCACATCCAGAGACAGGCACGCACTGTCCCAGCCCCAAGGAAGGGAGGAAGCAGGCTGGCATGACCCGCACCTGGCCCTGCAGGGGAAGGGGGCAACCGTGCTAAGGCTAACCCAACACACAGGTTCTGGACAGGTACTAGATTTGGTCTCCAGACTCACCCTTCTTGCCTGCCCTGATCCCATCCCTTAGCCTTGGCCTGCCAACCCCATATCTATCAGCCCAGCCTTCAGACCCTGAACACAGCTCTGACCCACCCTCTAACCCCCCGCCTCTCAGCGTTGGCACTGCTCCTGAGACCCTATCGCCAGGGTCAATCTCAAGGCCCCATTCCCCTGGTCCCACTTCAGCTGAGAATGCGAGGATTGGCACAACCTTCTCTCTCAGCTTCTCCACCTGCTGCAGCTTCCCTTCCTGATCAGATGGCTGATTCAAGGCAATCTTCAATGTGAGCCAGGTGAGTGCCCCTTCTTCCACATGGTCCCACCCCTGTCCCTGATGCTCCACCCCTCCCTGGTCTTTAACTGCCTGTCAGCCAAACTTGCACCTCCAAGCACAGAGTTTCTGTCCATTAACTCACCAAGACTCGCTAATATCATTTCACAGGCCGGAATGTCTCGTCCAGCCTTCCCCTGGGCCAGGCTTCTCCACCTAATTTCTCCCTGGCCCATTGCTTGGTGTCCCTGTCTAGTCCATCCTCCCACGATCCCAGAAGGATCTTGAGTCACTGGCCTGCAGCCCAGGGCCAACACTGGCGTGGAGTGAGTGAAACAGAGAAGCACCACATGGACTTACCTCTCCTGTCTGAGCCTTGCCTGATCCAGTCTTTTTTTTTTTGCCCAGGCTGGAGTGAAGTGGCACAATCTCGGCTCATTGCAATCTCTGCCCCAGCTCCCCCCAACCCCTGCCCAGGGTTCAAGCAATTCTCCTGACTCAGCCTCTGAAGTAGCTGGGATTATAGGCTCCTGCCACCACACCTGGCTAATTTTTTTGTATTTTTAGTAGAGACAGGAGCAGGGGGGTTTCACCATGTTGGCCAGGCTGGTCTCGAACTCCTGACCTCAGGTGATCCACCCTCCTCAGCATCCCAAAGTGCTAGGATTACAGGCGTGACCCACATGCCCAATCCTGATCCAGTCTTTAATTGAAAGTTTGATATTTTGTTCGTCCTGAACTTTTGCATTTTTTATTTTAAAAATACTGCATTAAAATATTATTTATCATGACCGTTGAGTTTTTTGGCATCCTCTTAAATTTGCACTTCACTTCATCCTAGTCCCACCCTGCCCTACACACACCCCTTCCTCAGCTGCCCACTGTGTAAGGGACATTCAGTGACCTTTTTATTTTGAGACGAAGTTTCCCTCTGTTGCCAGGCTAGAGTGCAGTGGCGCAATCTCCGCTCACTGCAACCTCCGCCTCCCAGGTTCTAGTGATTCTCCTGCCTCAGCCTCCCAAGTGGCTGGGACTACAGGTGCGTGCTACCACACTCAGCTAATTTTTGTATTTTTAGTAGAGATGGGGTTTCACCATATTGGCCAGCATGGTCTTGATCTCTTGGCCTCGTGGTCTGCCCGCCTCGGCCTCCCAAAGTGCTGGGATTACAGGCATGAGCCACCACACGCGGCCACGGGAAGTTCAGTGACATTCATGACTGGCCCCGGCCAGGCTCTCTGGGCTCCACTTTATGTGCCCACTGCCCCAACTCCCAACTTTTGCATGAGCTCTATCATAATCTTTATCTTGTAGAAACCTGATGGTTTGTTTATTTATTACTTGGGCAAAGATAACACTAGTACAAAGTCCTTGAGGCAGGAAAGTGCTTGGCAGATTCTGGGAACCACAAGGCCAGTGTGACTGAGGACAGCAGTGAGGAGTCAGGGGTAGGAAAAGAGGATAAGGAGGAAGCAGGGGCTGATCCTACAGGGACTTGCAGGTCGTAATAAGGACTCAAGCTTTACTCTGAGAAAGTTGGAAAGTTGTTAGAGCATTTTGAACAGTGGAGAGGCATGATATAACTTACCTATTCAAAGGAACGTTCTGAATGCTGCCTTCAGCATTCACGCTGTAGAAGGGCGATGGGCCTGAGACAGTTATCCAGGTGAGAGATTACAGTAATCCGCTATCAAGATCAGTGTTGCACTCTGGATGTATTTAAGGAACAGACACAGGATTTTCGAATGGGTTAGATCTGGCATGTGAGAGAAAGGATGAAGTCGAGGGTGACTCCAAGGTTTTCGGCCTGGGCTGCTGAAAGGACAGGGTTGCCACCTGCTGAGATGGGCAAGGCTGCAGATAGAGAAGTTTGGGGTTTGGGATGAGTCATGACTGACTGAGATGATTCTACACATCCAAATGGAGCTGGCAGGCAGCAATAATGACAGTGATAATAATAATCATAGCTCCAGCCGTAGTGCTTACTCTGAGCCAAGCACTTTTCCAACACTTTACATGTCTAAACTCATTTAATCCTCATCATGGCCTGGGATGTAGAGCTATTAATATTAATTCCACTTTACAGAGGAATTTTATTGGATATATAAGACAGGTGTTCAGAGGAGAGCCTGGGACAGACACACAGTCATCAGTATGTGGGTGGCACAGGTTCACCTGGAAAGTGGGTAAGAAGGTCCAAACACTGAGCCCAAACACTCCACAGTTTATAGCAGGATGGAGAGGAACATCAGCAAAGAAGAATGTGGAACAGGCCAGGTGCGGTGGCTCACGCCTGTAATCTCAGCACTTTGGAAGGCCCAGGTGGTCCGATCACAAGGTCAAGAGATCAAGACCATCCCGGCTAACACGGTGAAACCCCATCTCTACTAAAAATACAAAAATTAGCTGGGTGTTGCGGCCTATGCCTGTAATCCCAGTTACTCAGGAGGCTAAGGCAGGAGAATCACTTGAACCCGGGAGGCAAAGGTTGCGGTGAGCCAAGATCGCACTACTGCACTTCAGCCTGATAACAGAGCAAGACTCCAACTCAAAAAAAGAAAAAAAGGAGAATGTGGAACAACAGCTGAGGGAGTAGGAAGAGACCCAAGAGGGGGTATCCCCAGAGGCTGAGCACAGCAAGTATTTCTAGAAAGAGGAGTGCTGAAGAAAGAGCACTTTGGAAACTGTACATGGAGATCATATGAGGAGATAATTTTGTGTTGTAGCCTTTGGCAAGACACAGGGCCTCAACTTCCCCATCTGTAAAATGGTTCTTTTTTTTTTTTTTTTTTTTAAGATGGGGTTTCACCGTGTTGGTCAGGCTGGGCATGAACTCCCGACCACAGGTGATCTGCCCGCCTTGGCCTCCAAAGTGCTTGGATTACAGGCGTGAGCCACCACGCCTGGCCCTGTAAAATGGTTCTTTAGAGATTCCCCAGCTAGGACACCCTGTGGCATATCCTATCCACAGCACCATCTAGGACCGTTGGCTGGACCAGATTTACCACCCCATCCCTCTCCTGTCTTCTTACCCTGCCCATGGCCCCAACCCCCACCTCCCACCACTGATCTCACTAGAATTTTCTATTCATAATCTGTAATTTTGCCTCTAAGGGTTTCCCTCACCTTGAACCAGTCTGGGGGGTTGGAGGCAGTGTTACTGTAAATACTTGTCCTCAACTCCTGAGATTCACCCCTCACTCAGCCAATATGCTCAATTACTCTCCTCTGGCCCAGGCCCCTGGCTCAGGCCCAAAAACCAAGTAGGTTGCAGCTGCAGCTGGAGAGAGGAAAGAGGCTGCCTATTAACCCTCTAGAACCCAGAATCTCAGAAACTACTTTGGCGAGGAAGGCTGAGCACCACAGGTGGGTAGTGGGACTAGGGCTTGAGCTGCAGATTAAGGTGCAGGAGCCTGGAGCTGGGAGCCAGGAGACTTGGGGCTAGAGGGCTTGTGTAGGGGTTAGGGAATGAGGTCTGTGGATTGAGGGTTGGAAAGCGAGGCTTGAAGGTGAGCCTGGGAAATTTGGGACTGGGGTCTGGGATTAGGAACCAGAAAACCACGTACTGGGGCTGAGGGTGGCCATCACACTGACCCTACCAGAAGAGCCCAGACCGTGTCCCTCAGGTCCTCTGGGAACTGGAAAGGACCAGGGAAGGGACAGCTGAATGAAGTGGAGCCCTCTACAGGGCTGAGCCAGGGAGGTCCCAGGAAGCCAGGCGCAGGAAGGGCTCCCTCAGGCCGGGCGCAGTGCCTCACACCTGTAATCCCAGCATTTTGGGAGGCCGAGGCAGTTGGATCACCTGAGGTCTGGAGTTCGAGACCAGCCTGACCAACATGGTGAAACCCCGTCTCTAAAAAAATAATAATAAAATAAAATAAAAAAAGGAAGGGCTCCCTAAAGAGAGTACAGTAAGGGGCCCAGAGGTGGGCAGTGTCCAGGAAAGGTAGGGGCCAGGGAAAAGAATCCTTCAAGGGGGCAGGAGTAGAGGCCCAATGGGTGACAGGCAGTGCCTAAAACTATCACAGCAGAGCTGGAGCTTTTCTTTTCTTTTTTTTTTTAAATAAACTTTATTTATTATGTTTTTTGTTGTTGTTGTTTTGAGAGGGAGTCTTGCTCTGTCGCCAGGCTAGAGTGCAGTGGCACGATCTCAGCTCACTGCAACCTCCACCTCCCGGGTTCAAGCGACTCTCCTGCCTCAGACTCCTGAGCAACTGGGACTATAGGCAAGTGCCACCACAGCCAGCTAATTTTTGTATTTTTAGTAGAAGTGGGGTTTCACCATGTTGACCAGGATGGTCTCAATCTCTTGACCTCGTATCCACCTGCCTCTGCCTCCCAAAATGCTAAGATTACAGGCGTGAGCCACCATGCCCAATCCAAAGCTGGAGGTTTTCTAGATAAGCCAGTTCAGAGTGACTCACCTGTGTTCCTCAGAAGCCAGTCCTATAAGACGTTCCATGTAAAAAAAGATCCTGTGGTGAAATAAGTTTGGGAAATGCTGATCGTTCTCTGCCTCTCAGAGACTTTCAACACACATTTGCCATTTATTTGCATGGAGGGGTTCCTGCAGTAAAGAAAGTTGCCGGGAGAGAGATCCAAGATGGCCAATTAGCAACAGCTCAGGATTGTAGCTCCCAGTGAAAGCGCAGAGAGCGAGTGGACACTGCAATTTCAGATGAATTTCTGTTGCCCACAAATTGGGTGCTACCCAGCGGAGGAGCCACACGGGTCGCCAGCGCGACTCTTTTGGCCGGCACAGCGTGGTGCTTCTTAGTGTGGAGTATACGGGACTGGGTGCCCTTTGAGTTGGGCTTGGCTGGTCCCATCCCCACAAGGAGAACAGCAATTGGAAGCGCTGAGGACTGAGAGTTTCACAGTAAGCGCAGCTGAACCCAGGAAGGCCTAGCTCTGTGGGGAAAGAACATCCACCGAAGGAAAACTAAGAAACAGGAAAAACTTCATCACCAACAAGCCGGACGTCCACTCAGACCCAATCTGAAAGTCGGCAATTACAAAGACGACAGGTGGATAAATCCACAAAAATGGGAAGAAGCCAGTGCAAAAAGGCTGAGAACACCCGAAATCAGAATGCCTCTCCTCCTACAGGGGA
>CAUYLG010021770.1:0-65366 GCA_963573385.1 Cacajao melanocephalus
CTTTAATTCGTCTTGCATTAATTTTCATATAATGTGTAAGGAAGGGTCCAGTTTTAGTTTTCTGCATATGGCTAGCCTGTTTTCCCAGCACCATGTACTGAATAGGTGATCCTTTCTCTATTGTTTTTGTCTGGTTTGTCATAGATCAGATGGTTGTAGATGTGTGGTGTTTTTTCTGAGGTCTCTGTTCTGCTCCATTAGTCCTGTCTGTTTTGCTACCAGTACCATGCTGTTTTGGTTACCGTAGGCTTTTAATATAATTTGAAGTTAGACAGCATGATGCCTCCAGATTTGTTCTTTTTGCTTAATCTTGCTTTGGCTATGCAAGCCCTTTTTTGGTTCCATATAAATTTTAGAATTGTTTTTTCTAATTCTTTGAAGAAAGATAGCCATATTTTGATGGAGATTTCATTAAATTTGTAGATTGCTTTTGACAGTATGATCATTTTCACAATATTGATGGTACTCATCCATGAGCATGGGATGTGTTTCCATTTCCATTTCTTTGTGTCATTTATGATTTCTTTTAGCAGTATTTTGTAGAGGTCTTGTAGAGATCTTTTGACTCTTTGGTTAGGCATATTCCTAAGTATTTTGTGGTTTTTTGCAGCTATTGTAAAATGGCTTGAGTTCTTAATTTGATTATCCAATTGGTTGCTGTTGGTGTATAGAAAAACTACTAATTTGTGTACATACGTCTTTTATCTGGAAATTTTGCTGAATTATTTCATCAGTTCTAGGAGCTTTCTGGGGGAGTCTTTAGAGTTTTCAAGGTAAACAATCATATCATCAGCAAACAGTGACAGTTTAATTTCTTCTTTACCAATTTGGATGCCCTCTATTTCTTACTCATGTCTGATTTCTCTGGCTAGGACTTCCAGTACCATGCTGAAGAAGAGTGGTGAGAGTGGGCATCCTTGCCTTGTTCCATTTCTCAGAAGGAATGCTTTCAATTATTCCCCATTCAGTATTATGTTGGCTGTGAGTTTGTCATAGATGGCTTTTATTACATTAAGAAATGTCCCTTGTGTGCCATTTTGCTTATAGTTTTAATCATAAAGGGATGCTGGATTTTGTTGAATTCTTTTTCTGCATCTATTGAGATGATCAAGTGATTTAATTTTTAATTATTCTTATGTGGCATATCACACTTATTGACTTGTGTACGTTAAACTATCCCTGCATCCCTCTTATGGAACCCACTTGATTGTGGTAGATTATCTTTCTGATATGTTGTTAGATTCAGTTAGCTAGCATTTTGTTAAGAGATTCAGCATCTATGTTCATCAAGGATATTGGTCTCTAGTTTTCTTTCTTAGTTATGTCCTTCCCTGGTTTTGGTATTAGGGTGATGCTGGCTTCATAGAATGAATTAGGGAGGGTTGATTGTTTATCTTGTGGAATAGTGTCAAAAGAATTGGTACCAGCTCTTTGAATATCTGTTAAAATTCTCCTGTGAATCAGTCTTGTCCTGTTTTTGTTGGTAATTTTTAAATTACCATTTCAATCTGGCTGCTTGTTACTGGTCTGTTCAGGCTATCTATACAGGAGTGTTGTATTTTTCCAGGAATTTATCCATCTCTTCTAGGTTTTCTAGTGTGTAAAGGTGTTCATAGAAGCCTTGAATGATCTTTTGTATTTCAGTAGTGTCAGTTGTGTTATCTCCGGTTTCATTTCTTAGTGATGTTATTTGAATTTTCTCTCTTCTTTTCCTGGTTAATCTTGCTAATGCTCTATCAGTTTTATTTATCTTTTTGAGGAACTGCTTTTTGTTTAATTTATCTTTTGTATTTTTTTATTGCTTGCTTTAATTTCATTTAGCTCTGCTCTGATCTTACTTATTTCCTTTCTTCTGTTGAGTTTGGGTTTGGTTTGTTCTTGTTTCTCTAGCTCCTTGAGGTGTGACCTTAGAATGTCAGTTTGTGCTCTTTCAGTTTTCTTGATGTAGTCATTTAAGTCTATGAACTTTCCTCTTATCCTTGCCTGTGGGGGTTCAGTCAGGATGGTGGGAGAAATTGTAAAATTATGGGAAACAGTCACAAACCTTCTTGGAAGGCCAGGGGCTTTGTACAGTTTCAGTAAAAGGTCTGGCTGAAGGCAGCCTAATCCTCTTTACCTTAAGTTAATAGCAGAAAAGCAAATAACAATGATTGCTTTCCACTTGGGGGGTCGGCAATGTTAATTACCTTCTAGTGGTATTTACTCACAACCTTTGTCATTTAATCTATACTAAATAAATGTGACCTTTGCTGGCTGATCAAGACAATGTTGCAGACTGAGGCAGCAGAGCCCCTTAGTGGGACTGACAGGCAAAAGATCTGTGTCAATGTATGTTATTCATCCATCATGCAAGCCTGGGTCTGGAGGTCAGGTCAGACCCTGGTAGGTGGTGACCCCAAAATGAGAACTGTCTTTGCTGTATCCCAGAGGTTTTCATAGGTTCTGTCATTATTGTTACTCAGTTTGAAGAATTTTTAATTGTTTTTTCTTGATTTTGCTTTTGACCCAATATTTCTGCAGGAGCAGGTTATTTAATTTCTGTGTACTTGCATGGTTTTGAAGGTTCCTTTTGGAGTGTATTTCCAGTTTCATTCCACTGTATTCTGAAACACTGCTTGATATAATTTCAATTTTCTTAAATTTATTGAGACTTCTTTGGTGGCCTCTAATATAGTGCATCTTAAAGAAAGTTCCATGTGCTGAATTCTGTGGTTGTTGGATGAAATGTTCTGTATATATCTGTTAAGTCCATTTTTTCCAATGTTTAATTCAAATCCATTGTTTCTTTGTTGATTTTCTGTCTTGATGACCTGTCTAGTGCTGTCAGTGGAGTATTGAAGTCCCCCATTATTATTGTGTTGCTGTCTATCTCATTTATTATGTCTATTAGTAATTGTTTATAAATTTGGGAGGTCCAGTGTTAGGTGCATATGTTTAGGATTGTGATATTTTCCTGTTGGACAAGATTTTTTACCATTGTATAATATTCCTCTTTGCTCTTTTAACTGCTGTTGCCTTAAAGTTTGTTTTGTCTGATATAAGAATAGCTACCCCTGCTTGCCTTTGGTGTCCATTTGCATGGAATACCTTTCTCCACCCCTTAACTGTATGCAAGTTCTTAAGTGTTAGGTGAGTCTCCTGAAGGCAGCAGATAGTTGGTTAGTGAGCTCTTATCCATTCTGTGGTTCTGTATCTTTTAAGTGGAGCATTTAGGCCATTTACATTCAATGTTAGTATTGAGATATTAGGTACTGTTGCATTCATCATGTTCTTTGTTTGCTGTATACTTTTTTTGTTGTTGTTTTGTTTTATTTTTGCTTTTTTAACTTGCATTTTTGTTTTAAATGTCCTGAGTAATTTATGCTTTAAAAGGTTCTGTTTTGATGTGGTTCCAAGATTTGTTTCAAGATACAGAGCTTCTTTTGGCAGTTCTTGTAGTGGTGGCTTGGAAGTGGCAAATTCTCTCAGCTTTTATTTGACTGAAAAAGACTATATCTTTTCTTTATATATGATGCTTATTTTCTCTGGATACAAAATTCTTGGCTGATAATTGTTTTGTTTGAGGAGGATGAACATAGGGCCCCAATCCCTTCTGGCTTGTAGGGTTTTTGCTGAGAAATCTGCTATTAATCTGATAGGTTTTCCTTTATAGGTTACCTGGTGCTTCTATCTCACAGTTCTTAAGATTCTTTCCTTTGTCTTAATTTTGGATAACCTGATGACAATATGCCTAGGAGATCTTTTTGCCATAAATTTCCCAGGTGTTCTTTGTACTTCTTAAATTTGAATGTCTACATCTCTAGCAAAGTCAGGGAAATTTTCCTTGATTATTCCCCCAAATAATGTTTTCTAAACTTTTAGCTTTCTCTTCTACCTCAGGGACACTGATTATTCTTAGGTTTGTTCATTTAACAGAATCTCAGACTTCTTGGAGGCTTTGTTCTTATTTTCTTATTCTTTTTTCTTTGTCTTCATTGGATTCAGTTATTTTGAAGACCTTATCTTTGAGCTCTGAATTTCTTTCTTCTACTTGTTCGTTTCTATTGCTGAGACTCTCCAGAGCATTTCGCATTTCTAACAGTGTCTCCAAAGTTTCCTGAATATTTTATTGCTTTTTAAGTTATCAATTTCCTTGAAATTTTCTCCCTTCACTTCTTGATTTGTTTTTTGTATTTCCTTGCACTGGGCTTCACCTTTCTCTGGTGCCTCCCTGATTAGCTTAATAACTAATCTCCTGAATTATTTTTCAGGTATATCAGGGATTTCTTCTTGGTTTGGATTCATTTCTGGTGAACTAGTGTGCTTTTGGGGGGAGTTAAGGAGCCTGGTTTTGTCATATTACCAGGATTGGCTCTCTGGTTCCTTTTCATTTGGGTAGGCTCTGCCAGAGGGAAGGTTTAGGGCTAAAGGCTGTTGTTTAGATTCTTTTGTCCCATGGGGTGTTTTCTTGATGTAGTACTCTCCCCCTTTCCTAGAGATGTGTCTTCCTGTGAGCCAAACTGCTGTTTATTTTCTGGGTCTAGTCGTCCGGCAAGTCTACCCAGCCCCAAGTTAGTGCTGCAGTTTATCTGCACAGAGTCCTGTGATGTGAACTGTCTATGGGTCTCTCAGCCATGGATGCCAATGCCTGTTCTGGTGGAGGTGGTGGGTGCAGGTGGTTGCAATGGACTCCATGAGGATTCTTAGCTTTGGTGGTTTAATGCTCTAGTTTTGTGCTGGTTGACCTCCTGCTGGGAGGTGGCACTTTCCAGAGAGCATCAGCTATGGTAGTATGGAGAGGGACTGATAGTGGCTGGAGCCCTAGAACTGCCCTTTGTCTTCTGCTATGAGGGTGGGTAGGGAAGGTTTATCAGGTGGGGACAGGGCTAGGCTGTCTGAACTCAGACTCTCCTTGGGTGGGTCTTTCTACGGCTGCTGTGGGGATGGGGCTGAGATTCCTAGGTCACTGGAGTTCTGTACTTAGGAGGATTGTGATTGTATCTGCTGAGTCATGCAGGTTGTCATGGAAGTGGGGGAATGTCAGCAGTCACAGACCTCACTCAGCTCCCATGCAAACCGAAGGGCCTGTCTCACACCCACCATGCCTGCCTTCCCCTGAAACAGACCCCAGCAGTCTGTTTCCAGGCTGTGAGTGGGAAGAGCTTGAAAACGTGCCCAGGCTACCTGTCTCCCAGCTATGAAAGAAGAGGGCTTGGTTCTTCCTCTGCCTGTGGAGTCTGCACACTGGGTTTGCACCCTTCACTAAGTTCTGGCAAGGAGGCTTTTCTCCTTGTTCAAATTGTTACAAAGTTCAGCTAGAGATTTACTTCTCCCTGTGGAGTTTTACCTCCTGCTCCTCTGGCCACCCTCTTGATGAATCCCTGTGGTGCCAGGCAGGAATGGGCTACTTGGGGACCCAGTAAGTTACCATGGCCTTTCTGCTGCTTCTTCTACCCCTATATTCCACTGAGCTCTCTAAACTGACTCAGCTCCAGGTAAGGTTGGAAATTTCTCCCACAGACAGACCTTCAGTTTCTCCAGTGGGGCTGCATGTTCAGGAGAGGAATGTCTCCCTGTCCCACTTCCACAGCTGTGGCACGCACAGTATTTCAGGTATCTCCTGGGTCTTGCAGGAGCAGTCTGCTTCCTTCAGAGGGTCTGTGGGTCCTCTTAGGATTGCTAGTTTGTTCTTGCAGTTGATCTGGAGCTAAAATTCACAATGAGATCCTCTGTACGTTGCTCCGTATGGACCTGCAATCTAGTCCTGCCTCCCATCTTCCATGGTGATCTTGTTTTATAAACTATTTAAACATTGGACTATGCACTATTTTAAACACCTTTGACAGAAGTCTCTGACAGAGTATATTTATCTCTTTTGGAGTTGAGAGGAATACTTTAATGAATCAAATTATAAATGAGCTGTCACTTACCTGGTATGTAAATTTGCCCTTAGGTGAATATTCTAATATTGGATTTCCTAAATGAGTTTTCCTACTAATGAATTAACTAATATTTTTAAATGCAAACATGTTATATGAAAATTACTAATGCTTTGTTCCTTTGATTTTTTTTCATGTTGATTACAAATGTTCTTACAATTAAGAAAATGGATATTGCATTAATATCTTAGCATGATAAAGAGCTCTTTAGCTCTTTAACATCCCTTAAATCTTTTTCCTTCTGAAAATTAATACATTATAATTAATAGTGCCCTGTTTGCAAAACTGTTTTATAATTTCTATAAAAAGATTACTTTCTCATTGGTTCAGACATCATTGTGTCTTGGAAAGCACAATTGGAGAATGAAGCAGAGAGGCTGACTAATAATTTAAATATTAGAAATGATACCATTTCACATTATAGTCTTACATGACTCTTTTTTGTTACTATTTTTCCCTGATTACTTTGTTTCCCCCATCTTATCAATTTCATCTTCTGAACAAGCACCACCTTTGTGTCTTGTGTAGGTTGTTTGGCTGTCTTCAATGCTACGCTGCATAAACCCTATAGTTGAGTAACGTTTTGTTATTTTTCTCATGCATTTACCTCTATTTCCCTTTTAATTATTGTTAATGCCCTAAAATTGCCTACAATTTTGAAATCTGCCTGTAGACTTGATCAGTAGTATGTCTATAACTTGCCAAATATAGTATTTGATGTTGTATTTTGCTATTTACAATGTTTTCTGGGAATTTTCAAGAGAGATTTTGGGCAGCTAACCAAAAGCCATTTGCACTCCATGCTGTGAACTTACATGTATTTACATACATATATATAAATATATATATATATATTCTAAATACTATGCTTTCTAAAGTACTATGTTTTTGCTGCTAAATCAAATCAAGGTATGTTCTTCTATATCTTCAATACGTTATCTCAATATTTTGTTTTTCAGAAGTTTTTCATAAACCTCATTCTATTTTTCTCTCTTTACTCGTCTTTTAATGAGAAGACGTCAATCTAGGCCTCTGCTTCTCAGGAGCAGTGCCGCTGCATCTCCTTCTGCCCCCTACTCTTCACCTGCATCCCTTTTGAGACCCTTTCTCAGATCTTCTGCTGAAACCTACTGATATGCAGAGTGAATCCACAAGGCTGACGACAGTGTTTCTGTTCTCGCTACCTGGTTCTCTGATTATGCTGAGATGAATGTATCCTTAGAAAATATGATGCAAGTTGTGCAGTTACTCTTGACAGAAGGTGTGCAAAACAACCAAAAGTGCACAGCCTCAAATAAAAAGTCTCAGTTATGTATTTTTAGGAATTAGTTCCTAGTAAATGTCTTAATTATAAGAGCATTTTGATTTAATGCATTTTGATTAAATCATAAGAGCACTTTTCTATTCTCCAACACTTCCTAATATTTAGTTCATCTTTCTATATGCAATGTGCATTTTTTCTGTCTGATGTCACTTCTTAATCTATGACACTACAGAGGAATAAAATCTGGGGTAGTTACAGATGAAAAGGTAACTAATTAGAGAGAGGATCTCGAAGCAGCTCTGATAACCCCACAGAGCAGCTCCTCAGAACAGTAAATCTAACATGAACCTGAATTGCGGTCCACAGCTGAGGAAGATAGAAATCACAGGTTTCATCACGTCTGGGCCATGATTATTTCTCATCCATATACACTGGTATCCGCAAAAAAACAATGCTAGTTCAAGGGACTTCAAACTTCTACGTTTCTTTCTATTTTTTTTTCTTTGTTTGAAAATTTCAATCAGAAAATAAGGATAGGGTGAAAGGGCAAGTTAGATTATACTTCATCATCTTTATCTAAAACTAGTTGTGAAAAACGTTCATTGGATTTTCAGGTTGTTAAGACACTGTAAAAAAATGACTCTTTCAGATTGAGTTACTGGTAATCTTAGTTGCTCTTATGATTAAGATATTTACGAGGAACTAATTCCTAAAAATATACAACTAAGACTTTTTATTTGAGGCTTTACAGATGGAGGCTGCCTCTGTGATATCCATGCAAAGAGTGATTCTAGATCTACACATCCTGTGTGCAAATTATTCCACTACCACTTTTATGATGGTTGATTTCATCTCCCTCTTTTATCCTGGTCACTTTAAGCAACTTTCTTAAACTTTATTTCAGGATTTGTTATTTGCATATCTGTTTGATTGTCTGCCTGATTTTTCCATTTGTAGTATGGGAATGATGATGGGACCTCTTGATAAATTTGTTGCAGGATTAAATGTGATAGCTTTGGGACATGTGTTGTGTATAGTAAGCTTTCAATACATTTCAGCTTCAGCTTATATTAGTTATTATGCTGCCCAAATATGTATTCTGTTTAGTTATGTATTATACTAGTTTTCCTAATATGTACTAAACATATTTGATTACATTTTTTATTGGTTAAACATGTTTGTTAAAGAGCTGATAATATATACACAACTGCAAATGTTTATAATATTAGGCTGAAGTAATCACATAGATCTATTTGAAAAATTATCAGTGTGGTGGGCCTAGTTTATTTATAGCTACATTATTGCAGTTATTGTGCATTTTGAATACATTTCAATAATGCCTCTTCATGTTACTCATTAGATCTCTAAAAGTTAGTATACTTGCATTATAGAAATAATATTAAACACAGAATAATGGACACAAGAAGTTTACTTACAACACTACTCACCCGAGCCAACAACCCTAATATACTATTGTCCTTGAGGAACACAAAAACTCTGTGAGCAGAGAAAGTTATTTTGTTCAGGTTCATAAAAGCAAGTACTGAAACCAGATTTGAACCCAACAAAAATTTTCGTCTCTAAAGTTAATAATATTTCTATTAGGCCATGCTGTTTTCTCTTCAACTTGTAAATAAAGGCTGCCCTTCAGTGCTAGATAGTACTTGAAAGTATTGATAGTCAATAAATGTCACAGTTCTCTCCTGGTTGCTACATATTTTAGAATTGACATGGAATGATAAATATACTTCTGAGTTGTTAATTCTGAGGAGAGTTATGAAATATAAATATACACTTTACCAGGACTACTTTAAAAGCATCTTTTATTTCCTGGTTAACTCATGGTGGTCTCTTTCTCTCTTTCTGTCTCATATGTGTGTGTGTGTGTGTGTGTGTGTAGGAGGAGAGGCATACATGCAGATGTGAATGGTCAATTTATGCACTATAACTCATGAAAATTGGCTGAGGATCACTTTCAACTGGTTTGGACACCTCCCTCCAAAAAGACACTTTGTTCTTTGACAATAGACACATCATCATCCTATAGTGGCATTGGGAAGATCAAGAAGCACAGGAAGTACACAAGAAATTATAACTGATGAATGGTTCAGTGACTGTTATTCCCTATTCAATGTCAGCGTGAAGAAAAATTATACACATGTCCAGGAAACAACTATTTGTACATGAAAAATAACAATTTTGTGTTATAAACTGTCTTGTAACATAGCTTATAGCTTTGTTTAATTGGTCACCAAAGGTTCATGTCTTTTTGAAAGAGTTTTCCAATCTAGCACTTTGATAATATCAGTAGCATAAGGATCTGAAAGGGTTAGCATTTGAAAGATAAACAAGGAACTTTGAATTCTCTCTTGTTTATACCAGTGTGGTGGAAAGTCAGAGCTGTAGGATTTTGCAATATGTGGAAATGGCACGTGGTGAAAGAAGGCAAACATGGAGGTTGAATAGAGGAGACAAGGTAATATGTCTAGTGATAGCATCTACTCCATAACTGTAATAAGAGGAACCACTTATAAAACTTGTACTATGTTGATTTCACTGTTCTAGGTGCTTCCTATGCATTATCTTTAACATTATCATCAAAAAAATCCTATCAATAGATATTTTTTCACTTGTCTTTTAATTTATAAAAGGCTAACCTGGCAAGTGAAGTTTGATATAACTAGAATAAAAATCTGGCCTACCATGGTACATACACTTATGACACATTAGCTTTATGTTGACTATTCCTAATGGACATGTGTAAATGTTTTACTCAACCCTCAAATTTCATCTGGTGAATTTGGTTCATTTTAAATCAAGTTTAGATTTAAAAGTGCCAATTAAATTGCTAATGTACAATTTTCAATTGCATGTAAGATCAGTGTTATTTGCTTCTATACCCAGATTAATTCAATAATACCAATACTAACTACAATAAACACCCCATATTTATAAAGCATATTATATGCCAGACATATTAATAAATGCTTCATAGTCTTTATTTCATTTAATGCTTATAATGACAGTATAAAATTAAATTTATAGAAACTAACAAACTTGCCTAGTCATAAAGCTAAGAGGTGTTTCTATTTGTGCCTAACATTTCACATGACTTTTTAGTGCATCTGAAATTACGTATTGCATCATATTTATGATCTTTCCAAAAAATGAAAAAAAATGGATTCTGAAATCTCATTATAAATTATGATACAACTTTCTAAATAGTAACACAAGGCATGTAAACAAAAGACATTATTTAGTTTAATCTAATTTTAATATATATTAATATTTACATTCCTTACTGTTCAAATTCAAATCTTTTATTCTCTGACTTTCCTATAACCCATCCTTTATGAATGTATTCACCTGATTGTCTTCCGTTTCTCTGTATCACAGACTTGGAGAGCTCATCTATGATTATATTTTAACTGTCATACCTAGAAGACTTCCACCTCTATTCCTGTGTTTACATCTTGTTTTGGAGCATCTTTGACTCTCATGTATAGTCTTATATAGTGTGAATAGGATACTGCAAATTTTTGTGTGCATTTTGGTTTCTAAATAAAATATCTAAGTAGTAAAATGATGCATTACAAATTCATTAGAGTACATCACTTTCTCCATTTCTAAAAAATATACTTAAGAATCTTTATGAAGGCTTAATAAAATATTTATGTAATCTATTATCCTTTCATTTATAGGCACCTTAATTTACACAAAAAGTTCTGGAAAACATTTGTATTTTGTATTTTCATCTTGTGTTTTTCACCAAAACCTTGAAAATTCAGTTTTGTGCATCCTTTTATTAAAAATATTTCGTGTGATCTAATCTGAAATGCCAACCTCTATTGATAAACCAGTCAATTTACTCAGACTTACTTGCTCTTAGGACAAGCATCTAGCAATGTCTTTTTATTCAAAAACTTAAAAAAAAGTCCCCATGATATCTATCTCACATTTGAATTCTAAATCTTAGAGAGCTAGATAGACATAGGCAGGTAGAGAGAGAGAGAGAGAGACAGAGAGAGAGAAAAGCTTAATATTTTGACAACTTTATTGAGGTATATATTGTATATGAGAAAATTTACTCATTTCAAGTGCACAGTTCACTGTCTCTTAGTAACTTTATCAAATGATGCAGCCATCAGCATAAATTTTAGAGCATTTTCAACACTTTCCACAGTGAGACTCCTCAGGGGCATTTACAATTTCTCCCCTAGCGCCAGGCCTAGGCATTCACTAATTTAATTTCTGTCTCTACAAGTCTGCCTTTTCTGGAAATTTCATATGAATAGAATCATATAATATGGGATTCGTGACTGGCTTCTTTGAGGCTCACACAGGATGTAGCAAGTGTCAGTAATCCATTCCTCTGTTATTGCTGAATATATTTCATTGTGGGAATATATAGTCTTTTGCCTATTGGTCAATCAGTTGATGGATATTTAGGTTGTTTCCAGTTTTTGGCTGTTATAAATAATGCTGCTATAAACCTCACATGTAACCTAATTTGTATGCAAATCTTTGTGTGGGCATATATTTTCATTTATGTTGGCTACATATCTAAGAATAGAATTGCTAGGAGTTTCATGTTTAACTTTTGGAGAAACTGACAACCTGTTTTCTACCACAGCTTTACCATATTGCATTCCCACTAACAATGTATGAGTAATCTCATTTTTCCAGATACTTTCCAGTGTTTGTTATGGTTTGCCTTATTTATTGTAGTCATGCTAATAGATATGGCATGCTATCAATTCTGGTTTTAATTTGCATGTCCCTGATAACTACTGATGATGAACATCTTTTCATGGGCTCGTTAGCCACTTGAGTGTTTTCTTTTGTAAATGTTTTTATCTTTTGCCCATTTTTATTGTTTTATGTACTATAGGTCTTTATATAATATCTAGATATAAGTCTTTTATAAGATATATATTTTATAATTTCTTGACTAATACTCCACAAGCACAGGCAACCAAAGCAAAAATGGGCAAATGGGGTAAATTAAGTCAAAAAGCCTCTGCACAGCAAAGGAAATGATCAACACATTGAAGAGACAACCCACAGAATAGGAGAAAATGTTTGCAGACTACCTATCCAACAAGGGATTGATAACCAGATTATATAAGGGGCTCAAATTAGCTCTTGAGGAAAAAATTGAATAATTAAGAAATGAGAAAATCATTTAATAGACATTTCTTGAAAGAAGACACACCAATGGCAAACAGGCATATGAAATGATGCTCCACATCATTGGTTATCAGAAAAAAAGGAAATGAAAACTACAATGAGATATAATCTCACCTCAGTTAAAATGGCTTATATCCAAACGACAGGCAATAACAAATGCTGATAAGGATGTGGAGAAAAGGTAACCCTCATACACTTTTGGTGGGAATGTAAATTAGTACAACCACAGTTTGGAGGTTCCCCCAAAAATGAAAAATAGTGCTACCATATGATTCAGCAATCCTGCTGCTAAGTATATACCCAAAAGAAAGGAAAGCAGTATATTGGAGAGATGTCTGAACTCCCATATTTGTTGCAGCACTGTTCACAATAGCCAAGGTCTGGAAGCAACCTAAGTGTCCATCAACAGATGAATGGATAAAGGAAATATGGTACTTATATACAATAGAGTACTCTTTTGACATAAAAAAGTACGAGATCCTCATTATTTGCAACAACATGGATAGAACTGGAGGTCATTATGTTAAGTGAAATGAGCCAGGCATAGAAGACAAACATAACATATTCTAAGTTATTTGTGGGATCTAAAAAATCAAAACAATTGCATTCATGGAGATAGAGAATAGAAGGATGGTAACCAAAGGCTGGGAAGAGTAGTGAGGGTGTAGGAAGGAGGTGGGGATAGTTAATGAGTACAAAAAAAAAAAGGAATGTACGAATAAAACCTAACACTTGACAGGGTGAAAGGGTGACTATAGTCAAAATAATTTAATTCTACATTTAAAAATAACTAAAAGAGTATAATTGGATTGTTTGTAACACAAAAGATAAGTGCTTGAGGAGATGGATGTCCCATTTTCCATGATGTGATTATTATGCAAAGCATGTTTATATCAAAATATCTCATGTATGCCATAAATATATACACCTACTATGTACTCACAAAAGTTTAAAGTAAAAAAATGTTAAAAATGTGTATATTTTGCAAGTATTTCCTCCCTGTATCCAAACTGGGCTCTGTATTCATTTTCTTTTATTATAAGCATGGAGGCCTATGACAATATAAATTGAATAATTGAAGACTTTTTTACAAAACCAATATTCTATTCATACATCTTGAACAGTTATAGTTTTGGAAAGGTCTGCCAGTGCAAATATGAACATTTGTGCACTGGCCTGCTCTCATGCTTAACTATTATATTTTACCTTAAACATATGTGAGTTGAAATATGCAATTGCAAACTGAATGCTTCATAGGAAGTGCTTGACATTTAGAGCTTCAGAACCTATTATTTGAATGCACATAGGCTTGCTTGCTTTTTAATTTGTCAGCATGAGGTATGCAATTATGGCTTAGAAAACAAAAATTTTAAAGTTGCTTTTTTTTCTCATGTTGTTTAACAAGAATACAGTTGAATGTTCCACCAGCTGTTTGCTACATTGTTCTCTTTTTAAGACTTCCCCCAAACAAGCAGTATGGTGGAGTCAGAAAATGGTTTGAACATCTATTATGCATTTACTGTGACTATAAGTGCTTACTCATTCTTTCCTAAATTTACGCTTATAACATTATGGTAATTTTCCTCCTAATAGGAAATATATTAGCCTTTTTTTATTTTTGTGTACTCTATTTGGAATTTCTATTGTGTTCAGTAGGCATGAATTTAAATTTTCTTTTTTGTTAGGGCAATATAAAAAAGAACCAAATGTGACTTATTTTTAATGTAGCTTTAATATTTTAAATACAACCTAATTAAAATCATCCTTACCATTGAATAGCAGATACAGATAATTTGGTATTGAATAAGGTTCCAAAAGATAAAGTTAGACTAGTATAATGTTATCTTTATTTTAATATTTGTTTCTTTCTATTAAGAAAAATATATGCATATTGTTAATGTGAAACAAAATAATATTAGATTCTTTCAGAAGACCAAGAAAATCATTTTCCTATAAAAGTAGAAGCTAGCTATGCTGTAAACAACAGGTTTTAACTATTAACATCAGAATAAGAGATTCTGTTTATGGAAATAGAGAATTAATCTGGAACTTTGTATATGATGACAAAGACTCTCTTTTGACCAAACTCTGCTCAAGGGCTCTTCTGAGTCCTCTTCTTGATTAGGTCTCAACCTCATACTGTGAGAACTATGAACTCTTAGCACAAATGATTTTATCTACCACCTATACTAACAGACTTAAATAAGCGCTAGTATGGTTTCTATCAGCTCAGGGTAGTGTTCCTAGGATGACAACCTCAGCCCCTTAAAATACCTGCCTGAGAAAGCTCAAAGCTACAAAAGAATTTGCACTTTGTTACAGCTAAAACCTGACTATAGTTCCCTGACCATCCTTTTCTTTGAAGTATTATTATTATTTTTATGCACGTGCAAATGTACATCCTTTTACTGTCCCCTTAGGTATATCTTCTACAACTCGGCAATGCCCTTTTTAAGAACCTGGGAACCATCCTTTTGAAAAGTACTCAGCAAGAAAAATAAGTTACCTATCTCCTAGTATCCTTGGTTAGATAAGAGTCTAACTTTGTATGTTAGCAAATGTAGATGACCTAATCACATCAAACAACCTCTCCCCTCTTCCTACTCTTAATGTGCTTCTGGAGTCTACTTTTAGCACACTCTGCATTTAAAAAGTTTCTCTCCTTTTGTTTGAATGGAATTGAACTGAGTTCATGCAAAAATCTGTCTGCTACTCCGAAGTCTGAATAAAATCTGTCTTACCATTTCTAATGTGTCTAGTGAATAATTAGTCTTTCACAATGGCAACACCATCCTTTCAGCAACTGGACTAAAACCCGTGGAATCATCCTTGATTCCTCTCTATCTCTGCGTTACATACAGATATACCAGATGATCCTGTCAGTTTCACCACTCTTATATCATCCTTTACTCTCTTGGGCTAAGCCACCTTTCACTATTATCTGGACGACTGTGCTAGTCTTTCAGTCATTCTCCTTGTACAACACCTCCCTCAGTGGGTTCAGAAAATAATAGCCAGAGTGATTCTAATAAGACGTAAGTCACATTATGTCTCTATTTTGCTTAAAGCCCACTAGTGACTCCTCATCTAAGTGAAATTGAAAGTTCTTAGAATGAAACAGAAATCCCTGTAATACCTGCCCCTCTCTTACCCGCAATAATTATCTTGCTGATTTCATCTGCTTACTTCTGTTACCCCTATTTTGTTCTACACCAATCACTCTGGCTGCCTTGGTGTTTTTTAAATATTAATACAAAGCTCTTGAAGCCTATTCCTACCTCCAGGGCTTTCTGTTTCATCTTCCTCTTTCTGGAATGCTCTTCCTTCAAAAATCAAAATGACTTCCTATACCTTGTACTTCAGGTCTTTGTGGAAATATCTCTTTCTAGGTGAGATCTTCCTTGACCACTCATACTAAAAATCAACTCCCTTTTTCTACCCTGTCAATCTAAAGCAAGAATTCATTCAGCTATGGTTTTCTCCAAATCACTTGAACTATGTGAAATGCTGTTAATTACCATCATTCTCACTGAACTCTACTACCGTCAGTCGTGGTAAGCTTGGATTGATAATTAAACATAACATAATAGGCATCACCAGCACCAAGATTACTTAGTTTTAAGATAGGATCAAGGGCAAAAAACAATACAGCTGGCACAACATGAAGTGCCTCATGATTCCCAAGCAGTTTCCCAAATCCACATTCAAAACATGTTTAGTCACAGAAGAAGAGGCTGAATGGTCACTGGCCCCAAAGGTCATCAGCTATTGAATCCCTTCACCTTTTCCAGCTAGTCCACAGTGTCCTCAGAGATTTGTGACAAGTTTTCATTCTTCATTGATGCTATTTTTCAACAGTACTGGTGACTCATTTGTTGATAAACAATGTCAACAATAAAGCACATGTGCTTGCTTTTATATACATTCTTTTGTTGAATTCTCATTTATCTTGGATCCAATATTATGTCTACTTATGCATTATTTGAGTTAATATTGCTAAGAAAATTAACTAAATGTCAAATTCTCAGGCATGCTTGAGGCCATACAACATAGAAAAGGCCGTAGAAACAGTAGTTAAACCTTTCTTTCTACTTTATATAGGTTTATTTTTACTTTGTTTTTCTTTTTCCTCTGACTTTTCCAAAGTAACAGTATATGATACTGTATGACATTAGAAGTATATGACATTTATACAATCTTTACTGACATAGAGAACATTGAACTCAAAACATGCATTCAAACCTTAAGCTGACTCTTGAGTTTACTGTTACAGTACTTAGATGTTCATTATCATACATATAAGTTCTAACTTCTGTTAGAGCTATGCCATTTATTATATCCCTTTTATTTTTCTTCTGTATGTCATAGGCTCATGGTTATATATGGAAATCTGTGAAAAACATAGGTTAGCCCTTCTAGCAAGTATATTGTATTAACATTTTTCTGTAATCTTGATTTTCTATTACAATTAGAACCTACATTTTAATGTCTCATTTTAAGCTACCTTGGATTATTTTGTAATTAGCCAATATATAAATATAACATAAAACACAAAAATAAGATTTGTAGATTTAATTTTTGTTTTTAAAGCCCAATTCACTATTAAGCAGGTTTATACTTGATTAGAAGGTTTTAAGGCAACGCCACCAATAAACTTTTGTGGTATATGTAATTTAAATATATATGTAGGTATAAATATTTAAGATAGCACTGAATCTTTTGTATTCAAATGTGTGGAGAGCTGAAGAGGGTCAGTCCTCTTGACTATATATATATGTGTGTATATATATATATGTAATTTAAAAATATATATGTATTATATATATATTTTTTGAGACAGAGTCTCACTTTGTTGCCAGGTGCCAGGCTGGAGTGCAGTGGCGAGAACTTGGCTCACTGCAACCTCCACCTCCCGGGTTCAAGCAATTCTCCTGCCTCAGCCTCCCAAGTAGCTGGGACTACAGACGCGTGCCACCACTCCCAGCTAATTTTTATATTTTAGTAGAGACAGGGTTTCACTACGTTGGCCAGGATGGTCTCGATCTCTTGACCTCGCGATCCGCCCTCCTCGGCCTCCCAAAGTGTTGGGATTACAGGTGTGAGCCACTGCGCCCGGTGTATTATTATTATTAATATTTTGAGACAGAATCTCGCTCTTTCTTCATAGGCTGGAGTGCGCGACATGACCTCAACTCACTGCAATCTCTGCCTCCTGGGTTCGAGTGATTCTCCTGCCTCAGCCTTCCGAGTGGCTGGAATTATAATCATGCACCACCATGCCTTGATAATTTTTGTATTTTCAGGAGAGACAAGGTTTTCCCATGTTGGCCAGGCTGATCTTGAACTCCTGGGCTCATGTGAATCACCCACTTTGGCTCCCAAAGTGCTGGGATTACAGACATTAGACACCACACCTGGTCCTTTTGACAAAATATTAATAGACAGGACAGTCTTGGAAAATATTGTCAAACCATCAAGAACAATTCATTGTACATTATTTTAAATGAAAAGCAAAACATTTAATAAGATTCCCCCTCAAAACTCTATATTCTATCTCTTAGGTAAAATAAGTATTTAATTTTCTAGAAGATAATACTAATATTACTTCCATTCAAATGGCAATAACAGCTGGATAGGTTAATACTTAAAGTATAATGAATACTATATTGCTTAAAATTAACAAGGCAGTTGTGACAAATCCAAAACTCTGGGTTACTATAAAGTCAGTTTCTATTTATCCTGAAAGATTTGGATGATACATTTTGATATGATTTTAGTTTCCTTGAGCATATTTTTCATGAGAATTAGGAAATAGCAGAGTAGATCATATTAAATACTGTAGAAAACCTGACCTGAAATTCAATTTGCTTTAGATTCACCAGGAACATGTTTGTTTGTAGATAATCTAGATATAGCTGCAATTGGCAATGCTTATTATTTAATTCATAATATACTTGAAATATGAAGCTGAAACAAAAGTTATTTGGTAATTCTGAGAAACTTTAGGAAATGGGATTATCTTAAGTAAATATGATTAAGAATACTGAGACACAAAAGAGACAGAAAACATGACTGATACTTGTCATTTATGCTGTTGAAACTTTATTTCTGATTCGCTAGTACGTACTTATTAAAATAAATAAGTACAATCCTGTAGTAAATGTGCTCAGTTTCACTTATAATCATCTAGGTAAATTTGTAATGGTTGCCAGATCATTAAATAAATCCCAAAGAGACCATGTTTATACTGAAGGCTCCAAGAAAAAAAAAAGTGACAAAGGAGAGGTATTTTTATCTTATTAATTAGGTATGAAAGCAAAAGGTTAGTTACAGAGCTTGATCAGAGACAATGAGAGAGTCGGCCTTAACTTCACATAATTAATATTTGTCAGGCATTACAAATGATAGAAAAAAAAAGTTCAGATTTAAGTTAAACAATTTGGTCTCAGCATCATTAAAAATAATCTCTCACCTGCTTCTAATTTTCTTGTTGATTACAAAGGTCATTGGCTGTTTGAACAGGGAAGAAAAAGGGAGCTTTTAGAAGGGCATGCAAATGAAAGCTCAAGAAAGGAGTCTTGTATGTTAATGAGTGAGGGACGTTGATCAGTATGCAGTTGCCGACTCAGAATATGATAAACATGCTTGAATATCTTTCAATTCGCAAGGGCACTCATTTGTGTGTGCAAGTCAGCAGCATAAATCCATTATTTGAAATCGCACTAAGACCTTCAATTACCTTTGTGAAAATAGGTGATATTTTTATATTTTATAAGTTTTGGTCTAATGGTCTTAAAAGTAGAGTTTAAAATTCTACCAAAATTACAGATCTCATTAAAATATGATAGTAAATTACATTATCTATGATCTGTTATAAATACTTCATTTCCTCTTTTTATGTATTTTTTCAGCCTTCTGCAAGAACAGAAAATCATAATAGCCATCATTCATTGACTTGTAACAATGAACTAAGTATTCTCTATTTATTATCTTTATTAACCATCACAACAAATCCACTTGTAAAGGATCATTATCCTCACTTTACAGAAAAGAAACTGAGATTCAGTTCTCTGTCTGAGGTGAAGGACTTAGCATAATTTATTTTCTGCTATAATTGTCAGTATCACTTATGACATTTTTGAACTTACCTAAACCTGGGCCTGATGTCTAAAAATTTTGTTCAGTAGGCTTTGGGTGATATTCGACTGAGTTTTGTTCATTTATAATTTTTAAGACATCAACAATGATGGTGATGTCATCCCCAGTTGAGAATCACTATTATTTGCCATTACAGAATACACTAACTAAAATAGTGCTTTCAGCTATCACTAATACTTAGGAATAAATTGATGATTCAAGACTTTGGGTCCTGGATAAAAGGTTTCCATGCTCTTACTACTGACCAGTAATTACTGATTTTAATTATGTGCTTGATATTATTCTAAGCAGTTTATGTCTAATAACTACTTAATCCTCATAATGACGTTACTGGATAGAGACTTTTATAAGCTCATTTCATAAATGAAGAACTGAGGCATTGAATGTCAAGGAATTTGTCCAAGACAACACAAATTAGTCTTCAACTGCTCCCTGAGGATTACTAGCTTCTCTATGGCACTGAAAGAATCTTTTTTTAAAATAATAATGAAACATTTCTCATATCCAAATTAATATATATATCATTGATGATAGGTATATGGAATAATAATAAACTATATTTGAATGTCAACTTAAAATAGAGAACATAATGAAAATTATACTATTTTATAGGATATCATAGCATGTTTGAAATAAAGTTAGGTTTATTAATGTCTATTTATATTACATAATAGATTTTTTATCTTTTTAAAAATTTATGATAAATATGTTTGTATATGGTTATGTATACACACAAACATATGTAATTTTCCCTTCTATACATATACTTCAGTTTTCTTTGGTGCTTTGCTGTTCTTGAGACTGTACCCTACAGATCACTTCATACCTGTTCAAAATCTTTCTCATCCTTTTTTTACAATTTTATAGTACTCCATTGTGTTAAATACCATAATTTTTCCAACCAATATACTATGAATGTGTATTCAGGATCTTTCTAGTATTTTGTAATTGCAACTAATGTCACAATGAATAACCTTTTACATATGGTATTTTTAATTATTTCATATGTAATTTAAGGATAAAATTATCAAAGCGAGATTGTGGAGCCAAAGGGTAAACTAATGTGCAGTTTTGCAGTATACTGTCATCTCCATAAGTCTTTACCAATTTATAGTTCTACCAGCAGTATATAAAAGCTCGTATTTTTCCATAGCTTTATTAACTAAAGTGTTGACAACTTTTGAGTTTTTGTGAATCTAATGGGTGATATATAAGGTTTTAACGTAATTTTAATATGTACCTATTTCGAGGGAGATTGAACCTGTTTTTACACATTTAAGAATCATTTTTATATCATAATTTGGAGAATCATTTCTTCATGTTTTTGGCTTTTAGATTTTTTTAGTCTTTTTAAAAACTGTTTTTGAAGAATTAATCATGTATTTGGGAAATTGGCCCCCTGTCTTTAATGTCTGTTTCAATTTTTTTTGTTTTATCATCCATCTTTTGACATGTTCCTATGACATCTTCTTCCAAGAACTTTATAAAAGCATAAAATTGAAATTTTTTATGTCTTTGTATTTTTGAGTCACAGTTTCCAACCTTCTACCTTTCACCCACAGAAGAGACATACAAGTCTCTGCTGTAGAGGTGGAATCACCCTAGGCTCTCTCTTTCAGTCTGCATTATCTATCAGCAGTCATAGCTTTGTGTGAGAATTCCTGACTTAATCCCCCACCACGTGGCTTCTAATACTGAAACTCCATAACACATAGATTTCTGGACTGTCAGTGACTCCAAAAGGCAATTACCTCTCATGTTATTTTTCTCTCTTTCCTTTGAAAAATTACTCTAAATTTCTTGTTTTCACAAATCATTTAAAAAATTATTAAATATATACTTTATCACATTTTTTAAATGTTTCATTTTGTTGGATTTTCAGATATCTAGTTTGCCTTGTTACCATATTGCAGAAAAAAAGGGACATCAGACATCGTTTTCTAGTACTGTAGAAGACATTTGTCGATAACGTTGAAACATTTGAATGAAAAACTCTATCTGAAGCTTTTCCTTAATCTCATTTTGCATTTCTTTTGTATGGAAATATATGAGAGAAAATTTGTACAAATCCTATTTTATGCACTAAATATTTGTTCTCAAACGACAATAAAACAGCAGGTATCATAAGACAATACAAGGAAAAAAATTGTAGATGTGAAGACAAAAAGTACAAACCCTAGGGAAATAAATGTTATAGGTAAGCTATGCCCAAAAGCCAGATTAAAATGATTTACTCCTCTTGAGTGATTGGTTTTAGTTAAGATTTTTCTCCATGCAACATAAAAAAAATTTAATATTTAATTTTATAATCAGTAGATCACCCTTACATAAAAACAATGAAGAAACAGGATTGGTTTGGGGCAGTAGCTTTCAGCACCCATTGATGAACCAAATTCAGAGTATTTGCATAGGGAATACTCAAAACTATATTTAAAATACAGATTCCTAGGACTCATCCTTAGTTAGCACACATAACTATTATTATATCACCTTTACAAATAAGGAAATGTAGGGTTAAAAAATACATTGCCTAAGGGCCTACAGCTACTTTGTGACAAGCAAGTCAGATGACAAATATTTATGCCTAAAGATTCCAGTTTTGGACATATTTTATATGACATTCATATCACTCTTCTGGATTTTTCTAATTATTTGCTTGTCCATCATGAGGACAACCCAGTTGAATATGGGGCACTATTCAGAAAAAGTCTAAATTTATTACAAAGTAATATCATTTCTTTAGCTGTTAGAATTTTCCAAACTAAATAGAAAAAGTCTAAGAAGAGTTGACCAGGATCAAAAGTTTAATGTGATGTTTGTTTATTTCTGAAATTGGAAGTGTCATGATATATTTTGTGGTGGAGAAAATAAATTATGTGAGATAAAGTAAATATAAATTGCAAATGCAAATTTATTTATTTAGAAAACAAAAGCATATCAACAATTTACTGTTGACTGATATTGGATAATTCTGCTGATAACAACACATTTACCAGAGAAAATATGAAACAAAGTACAGAACACTTCAGACCTCTTTTTTCTGAAGGTCATTCTGCAAATCAAGCAATGTGGAACCCTTTGGTTAAGCTTAAAGGGCACACAAATACCCTAGGGTATGTAAAAATCAGAAAGAGGCTTGTCTCATATTTATTTCTAATTTTGAAGTGGCAATCTATATGACTAACTTCTCTAGATTTTTAGCTTCTCCTGCCCAAAACTTTCCCTGATTTTTTATTTTTTTCACACAGAGTTCATAGAGAAAATATATGAGGAAGATCAGAACTGTTTAAGGAAAAAGATATTTTAATGACTGACTCAATATTGGATCTCTGAGTATATATTATTTCATCAAACCTTCCAGATAGAAACTCCTCATTCATTATTAGTGAATATTTGCTTATGTACTATCATTAGTAATAAAACACATTTGTCATTGAAAAATCTCTATTTGTCTAATGAACCTGATGCTAGTGACCATGTGCTAGTAGAAGTAGTCAAATATAAAAAGCTGAAGAAATATAGCACAGAAAGAGATTAGAATAGATTCAGAAGAGAAGAAATAAGGGGACATGATCCCAAAAGGGAAAAAAAAAATCTAGGAACTGGCCTGGAACTGCTGACAGCTTTGTTAGCTTGCAATACAGCCAACTTAGTATTAACTGGTTGTAGCTAGTGTACCAAAGCTACAACCTAAGATTGCTGTTGCAATCTTAGAACCAAGAGACCTCACATCCTAGCATACCAGTAAATGGAACAAATGGGTTGTTTATGGTATGTGGTGTTTTTATCATGAGTTGCAGAACACGTATGTGGACTCTACCACTTTTCTGGCCAATTGTAACATTTTCTCCTTACGATGGAGGTGATATTAGAGCATTCGCAGGGTTCTAAAAATGAGTTTCAATTAAATGAATCTGGAAGCCTCTCAGGAGCAGGTGCCATAAATGAGATGGGAGATATAAGTGAGCCATTTTTTGAAATATTTTAGCCAGGAATGTGAGAATACTTTTGTTCATGCATGACTATATTTGACAGAGGAGACTGAGTTAGATATCTTGACAGTTATTAAAATTTAGAACTTAAGAAGGTGTTAGCAATGCATCACACGAAAATGAACAAGACTCAAAGCAACTCTCCCAGGAAGCATTAAGAAAAAATTAGTATGTAGTTACAGTAATTTCTAAGAGTAACCACAGAAACCACAAATATCTGTGGTTTGACTTAATGATGCAGAAGTATAGAGACAGAGTATTGTTTCCATGAGCCACTGTGGACTAGTTGAATTTATCTTTTTGTCTCAGGTGTCACCACATATGTAGTCTATAAATAAAAGATTATCTACTCACACTCATAAAAAAATCTTAAAGGATTTGAGGTATTCCTAAATAAGATAGATTGTTCAAGAAAAGTTTGTCCAGAAAGATAATCACATATAGTTTTTAAACCTTCCCCCAAAACATAAAATAAAAATGTACATTATGTTTAGAAGAAAAGAAAATCCAACATCGTTTCCAGTCTTGAGAAAATTTAAAGGCGGCTCTCTTAGTTGTTAATTGAAGCTGAACAGTTGAAAAGCATTGTGTAAATAGAAATCTTAGGCCAGATTAAGTACAAGATTCAGCCAAAGCTGTTTTTCATCACACAAGTGATGACAAATCAGCTTGCCCCTTTGATAATGGCTCTCTGATTCACCATTTTTTTTTTCTAACAGCGGCTTACGGAAATTGGATTGGCTGATAGAATCTTCACAGGCCATGTTGCATTTTACCAAGTCTTTTTGGCTGCTTTAAATTCATTTTTAATGTTAAGTTACTGAGCATTTTGACCTTCACTTCTGATACTTAGATATCCCCAGTTGGAAGCTAAAAAGACAGCCCCTGGTATGAGATAAGCAAGGTACCCTAGGAATCAATTCAACCTCGAGCCTCTATAAAGGCAAAACTTGCATTAAAACTTGAACTAGGCTTCCCCCACCCTCCAGAAAGAGGCTTGAGTTCTAAGACACAAGATGGAGGAAGCCATATTGGCTGCAGGGGCTGGAGGAGTGGACCTTGCCTCTGACCAGGCATCAAGGAAGTAGGAACAGAAACTATCTGTTGAGGGCACAAATCCACTGTCATAATGTCTGCCATGTTATGGGGTGTCAGTTGGTGTTGGCAGAAAGAGGTGCCAGAGTTTGGACTTTGTGGGGCGGGAAGGACCACTGAACTGGGGAGTCAAGACATGTATCCCCAAACCACACATAAACTTCTAGTGGGAACCCCGGCAGCAGGAGATGCCAGCCCCAATCAGAGGTTGAATAAAATAAGCCTCTTGACTCTTAGTTTAGATTATATTCTTATTTTACTTTAGATCTAGTGAATGTGTCTTGATTATATCCCCCAATTTGTTTAATTATTCTTTAATAGTCTGCATTCTAGTGATTATTCTTTAAGAGTCTGCATTCTAGTAAATTTGGCTATAAGTTTGACAAACAGCCCTTTATGATGTGAGCTTTGTGTAGCTTTAAACCAGCAAAGATTCACAACATGAGAAAGAACACTGAAGTACAACTTTGGATTAAAAAACAGTATTTGGACCACATAAAACTATCTCTTATTTTAGACATGATCCATACTCCTGCAATTATTAATCATTATAGCTATGGATATTGTTATTTTATTTCACCTGAACAGCACCTTATTATCCTAGGGATGATCAGTATGAAAACTAAAATTTCCCTTCATCAGTAACAAGATAGTCAAGTCTCCAAAAATATTTATAAAATATATTTTTGTTGTACTAACTGGATCACTTTGTATCTAGTCCTTTAGTTCCCATGATGAATTGAAACGATTTCTTTAATGTGCTTCAGGTTAATTTATCATCTCTAAGTTGATCTGCTGATTGATAACTGCAGAAAATATTATTACCTCACAGATAACTGGATAGTCCTCTTTATCTCCAAATACCTCAGAATTCAGAATTCACGTGATAACCACAGCCATAGTATTATCCTAGTCTGCAGTGGATGCCTAGTGAGACAATCACTGAACTGCATTAAGAAATGGAATAGGGATAGATATGGCTTTCTCAATTATCTTTGGTCTGGCTGACAGTCTAAGATATTAGATGACCCTTATCATCTTTTAAAAGGTTGTAACTGTGGAGCATATCTATTTCTCTTTTCTTTCTACCACATTTTAAGAATCATCATGGTTTATCAGTTACTTTTTCCATCTAGCCAAACATAGACCTGTATTTCATGCACTATGACCAATAAATGAAGGTCAGAGAGAATTAAGATTTGGCCTAGTCAGAATTTTTATATTCAATAGAGTACTATGATGCTGAAGATCCGATTTTAGATTCCTCTGGAGAAGTTCTCCCATTGTAATCACTATGTAGTTAAAATGTTGAGGGACATGATGACAAAGAGAATAGGGAAAAGTACAGATTAAAAAAATGTGATGTGGGTACTTATTTAAAAATCTGGACAAATTTAGCTTACGAAACAGTAGTCTTGTGAAAGAGTTTGATAGCTGAAGAACACAAGGGAAGTTCTATCAAAAGGGAATAAAATTAATTACCTCCTTAAAGTTGCAGATTGCAGACCTATGACTAGATCATTATTAATTTCTGAAACAAAGTAGTAATTTTCCAATTACTAGAAGTGTTCAAAGAAAGACTGAGTGATGAGCTCTAAGGTTTCCTTGAAATCCCTCATTGAAATGTTAGGTTTCTTTTCTGTCTGCTTATAACATTCTCCAAATTTGCCTCTGTCTGCAAACACAAAAAATATTTGCTGCCTCAAGACTCAGCTGAAATTCCATCTCCACAATGATGCCTGACTGACTAACAGGGATCTATAAAGTTCTTATTCATTTCTCAGCTCTAGCGGCATCTCCTAAAATGTGTAGAAAATAAAAGTATTTACACAAAATGTTAGTAGATGCTAGGTGTTTTATTGTTAAATCAATTTAAAAAATATTCTGTTAAACAAGCTTGGTTAATATATGAGTTTTGAGATTGAAAAATGTCATGTCTTGATGTTAAATATGAGCATTAAGAGTGAAGTATGTGATGGTAAATTTTACAGTTGTGTTTAATCAAAAAGTTGTTCAGTTTCTGGCAGAACTAGTAAGTATTCTGTAGATCGCCCTTGAGAAATCCTGTCATCACAGGATAAATATGATCTAAAGCATTTATTTTATATTTAATTGTTTGTCATTCTTAATTGTTCAACTTTCCATATCTTTCCTTGAGGAGCATGTCTTGCATATATTTTCTTGAAGTCAAGGCATATGTGATAAAAACTGCAGAATCTCCTCTCAGTCCCACGGTGCCTAATATGACACTGCGTAGCAATGAATATTTAAAAAAAAAATCTCAATATATTTTCAATTTGGAGAATCTCCCTGCTAGATTGTTCACAACCTTACCAGACTGTCAACAGCTATATTTTGCATACAGGAGTCTGTTTTCACAGTGAAGCACATATAACTTATTCTAATATATCATATATAACACCTGTTCTAATTTACTGGACATGTAAAAATGTCATATACTATATTAAATTTAGCAGATGAAGAGTTTTTTTAAGGAGGAGGAAGAATCATAATTTTCCAAAAATCTCTATATCCATCACTAACAATCACATGAATTCTTACTTTCTTAGTTAACAAAATTGCCCTTAAACCAAAATTCTCTCACTTGAATTCTGTTATTTGTGAATTACCTTGTAAAATAAGAGTATTTTTATATATATGTATAAAAAACACTTCCATTAAACTCACTTGAAAAGTTACATGAGTTAGAGTAATTCCCAGTACTAAATTTTATTTTATTTTTCTCATTGAAGGGCACATCCTTAGAGAAAGTGAATCTAATTTTCACCAGCAGTTCTTTCTTCATCAGGATCCTCCTTCTAGATTTTCCCTGGATTGGTGCCATTACATCCACCTTCTCTATCTTCACAGTTAATCCTATTTTCAATGCATGTAGCCCTATGAATTAGCTCCTCCTTAAGTATAAATATTATTTTCATAAATCTTTTTGTGGATCTCAATAATTCTAGGTTTGATATACATGCCTTGCCATTTCATTAGTACATGAGGTTTGATTTATCATTGCAGGCTCATGGCTCACGTAAAGAGACCACAAGACAGGCTTTGTGAGGGTAACAAGGCCATTTATTTTGCACTTGGGTGCAAGTGGGCCAAGTCCAAGCAAGGAGCTAGGCAAAGGGAATAGGAGAGGGGATTGGTTATATAGGTTGAGGCAAATGGTCAGCTAAAGGAGGTAATCTATTTTGGAGAGGGGAAGGGCATAACAGGATGCATGATCACAAGGATAGGGGTCATTTATTACAAACAGGCATGATTATAAGCCTGGGGATATCAGTTGCATTCAGAGGGGAGGTTGCAGTAAATTGCATAGTTATAGGGGTGAGGATTTTGAGAAACCCAGTGTCTGGGTTTTGTAAGGCTGAACAGGAACAATGATTGTAGCTTGCAGGGGGAGAGCAATTAGTTGAGGCAGTAACAAGTTGTTTCACTTCATTCTGTGGCCACCTGGTTACCTGTGATTACTTCAGGCTTCCTGGCTCCTGGGGACCATCCAGAGGAGTACGTGCGGTCACCAAGGCTAACAATGGCCAGGCTTGGATTTGGAGGCCTTACAATAATACATGTTAATCTGCAAGTTTCTGAAGCATAATTTCAGGTTGAAGGAAAAAAAGTGACACTATAGCAAGTAAGAAAGTATTAGATTTTACCAAAAAAATGGTTTTATGGCTTTGTTGAAATATACCATCAATATTTTCAAATTCAAATAATACTTTTGTTAAATTCTTAAAAGCTGTACAAATCAACTTTTTAAAACTTGACCTTTATTTCCCACATAAGTGAAAATCACAATATGCCATAGGCCTATGTAATAATTAGTAGTTCACAATATGGAATTTACCGATGAAACTATCATATGATTATTAAATCTTCCATCTGGATACTGAAAATGTAGGAGCAATGTGACTTCTACATAATTATGTTTCTAAAATAAAGTTTAATGAAGAAAAACCACAGAGTTGCTTGCTTTTTAAAGTGACTCATATGGTTTGCATGTAAGACCATCAACTATTCTAATGAGAAAAAAATAAGAGAGAATCATAATATCATTCATTTCCCTGCTATGTAAGATGCTATATGTTCTGCTATATCTGCTCTAAGGAGTTTTTGCATCTGAACTCAGTCTTGAGACAGCCTTGGTTTTCTTTTTGCTTTATCTTCTTTTTTAAACTAATAAACTTTTATCTGGTTAGGTAACATTTACATTTATGATATTGAAATAAAATTGTTCCTTCAGTGGGGCATGCCTTTTAGTTTGAGAAGGACAGATATAGTGCCAGAAAATTTAGTGCTGTAGTGATTTGGGAAAAATGATATCTGTATGGGAATCCTTCTGTCTGAAGTTGATTCAATATATTTTCAAGGTTTGTTCAACTCTAGAATCCTACCGGTATTTAAGGTTAGCTTCTTTTGGCTGTGTAGAAGACAATCTTGGAATATTTTTGGTTTGTTGTTTCAGATTTTTAGGTGTTCTGTCATGGTTAAGAGCCTTAGGATGGCTGAATGATGTTCTATAGTGAGCTTCAAAGCACCCCTCAGTTAACGAGTCTGATGGGCCATAGATCTTCATTTCTCTGGTTTAGCTGTGGGCTATTCTGGATAATACGTTTGACATAGTTAGTAAATTTGTTCTACTTCTCAGTGCTATGAGGCTCAGAGAGTGAGCCAAATTTGGTTATTTTATAAAATATAAATATATTTATATTTTCACTTAATAGATATGGGAATAAATGAGAGATTTTAGAATTATTCACTCAAAGATGCAAAATTTATGTAAAATTGGGAAAAATACTGAAGAAATTTGGAAGAAAATGCTTGTGACAAAAACAGGCTTCTTTTGGGAACATACTGGTTAGCTCTTTCAATTGTGCCTCTAACAGATTCTTCTTGTTTTCTTGCTAATAAAGTCTGGCTTTTTTAGGGAATTAATGAGGATGTGCTAAGAGAAAGTGGGCCCTGTACACTCTAGGACTTTTTGCTCTGTGCAAACCATGGAAATTTCTTTATCCTTTATTAAGGATTAATTTGGGGTTGAACATCTGACCCAATTCAGTTTAATAAGAAGTCAGGGAATTTTGCCAGAGAATTAATAAAAGAGAAATGTAAAGAAATGCTCCTCCATCATTTTCCTTACTACCTTAGAGAAATGATGCTTGCAGTACTGATGTACAACTTGCAAACATATGGGGACACCAAGAGATGGGCAGAGCAAGTGATTGAGATGCCTGACACCGGTGAGCCTCTGAATTAATCACCCATGGACTTACCTCATGTAAGACAATAAACCTGCATAGTTTAAGCCACTTTTAGTTTCAAAAAGTGCTACCTAAAATTTTGTGGTATATCACTGTGTGTATCCAGGTAAGGATTTAAACCTGCTAGAATCATGCAAGGTGTGTCCCCAATGTCACTAGAGAGCGTCCTGAACTAGAAAATGAGTACCACACTAATTGCTTTTAGACTGTCTTCAGTAAAAGCCTCTATTTGTGGCCCACACACCTTCAAACAGACCTCATTGATCTGTAAGGAGGGAGTAGTCACTCGTTAATTTGTGCCACTTCCCTATTGCTATGTCCTTGCCCACTTTACGTATTTGTATGATCTAACTGACTACTGTTGACACATGAATTGAGCTTCCTCGTTAAAGGCTAATAGAATTAATTCTTGAAACATTTATGCAACCATCTTAAGGTATTAAAAAAGAACACTTCCTATATACTCAAGTATTTCCTACATCAATTCCACCACTAAATATTTATTCTAAGAATATAAATGTTCCTGTATGTAAATATGTAGGTATATTAATCTTTAGAATAGTAATAATTTTAATGAAATCATGAAAACTTAGCCAATAAAATAATGTTTTTTAAAAAATTAAAATATGCTACGTTCAGTTTTGAAAAAAAGCTGTTTCTCTTTATTTACTTTTCATATTTATCTCAGTTTGAGATATTATAATAAAAATAGAATAACCGATCTAGCACCTGGGAAGGAATGTGTATAAAGTACATAAAACAATTTTATATGGATACAAAACAGGTGAATTTTATGATTTTTGGTTAACATCCATATTGCCTGTTATGATTGTGTTACATATAGAATAAGCACTCAATCTCAGTTTTGATTGTGCTTACAGAATTATATTTGCAGAGAATTTCTTATGAAAATTTGCATATTTAAATTACAAGCCAAATTAGAGAAGAAGTATATTGACATAACTGAGGGTGTCAAAGGAAATTGTGAGCCACCCAAAGGTCTGCAGTAATTTGTAAAAATATCCATCACTGACATACCAATTTAGAGCAACTTTTCTTAAACGTTTGCATAGTAGTCTCTACTCTTGGTTCTACCACTCTTAGGCACTAGAAAAGTGATGTAATTTCTTTGAATTTAAATTATCTTTCAATGGTGATTATATCTTCCTCTGCCTACCTTCAAACATATGAATATAAATGACAAAAAATGTACATGAATAGTCTTTGAGGAAAATGTGGTGAATGGTAAAAATATATTAAGGTATATGAAAAATGCAACATTAACATTTTGGTGAAAGAGTACTAATATTTAGGTTATTTGTTGATACTGTAGTGAATGCAAATAAATTAGAAACTTTTGAAAGTGAAGTACTAAATAAATTGACTTCAAAAAGTGTGTTTTTATATTAATTTTTCAGCAGTTACAGTTATCTTTAACCTCAGCCAATTTTGCCACATTCATAACATATTTTGTGAGTAAATTTTTGTGAACTTTATACACTGTAAAGTAGAATTTACCTTATAATGTTCCAGAAATGGAATAAACTACTACTTGTAGAACAGAAGGGCAAGGACCCACTAAACCTTTCATTTATGTTTTCTCTTAATTTTAAATTATGCCTAAATATCCTGGTATTTACCAGACAGTGACTTAACCAAGGTAAACATGAACTCCCTGGAAGTTTATGTTTTTCAAAATAAAATGATAAAGCAGGTAGAATATTAGTTCATAAGCCTACCCATTTGTGCCAAAAAGGTGTATAACAAAAATAAGCAAGACCTCTATGTACATTTTCAAGTGTGTATGGTGTTCTTTGGAAGTGAGGATTATGTAATGCTGTTAAGTTCTGAACTTGGAGGGAAGACTGATATGACATGTCATAAAGTGTGCAATTGGGAATGAAAAAAATGGAGAAATAAAAGTTTATAGGAAATGGAGTATAGATTATAGAAGAAAATGTAGTTTAGAATGAAGAGCTTTTTCTTCATAGGTTGGACAGTGTTTCTTATAGCAGAGTAAGAAGAATTTATTTCTGCTAAATCTTTAGACTGACATAGATTCAAGTACTAGCTCTTCATATGTCTCAAGGCCAAATTAATTAATCTTGTTGATCTTATTTCTTCAATCTCTAAAATGGACAGAAGAAGATTTACCAAATGGTAGAAAATATGTGTTATTCTTAGGCAGCCCTGTGTGAAGCAACTGAAAAGTACCCAGAATGCTGTAGTAGTAACAGAGCTGGGGAGGAGTAGGACATGGAGAAAGTTCAGATGGACAAAAAGAAGGAAGGTACACAGCTAGTGCAACAGTAGAGGAGGAAGGAGGTAAGATAAGTTGTGATTCTCATTGTGTAGTTCATAAAAGTATAAACTTCAAAGAAACCAAAGCCATTCATATGCCCATAGCAAACAGAGAAATGTTGGAATAATGCATGGTATTCAAAAATGAATAATATAATAGTCACTGAAAAGAAGCATGAGTATTAAAAGGAACAGTCATATTGGCAAACCTAAGCCCCATATCTAGTGATAAAGACAAGAAATTCCTGGATGTGGGAGACACTTACTTGTGGGAGAAGACTGCTCCTCACCTCTTCCATCGTTTCCTACACACCTGCATTGGTAATGAGTGAGGGATGTGGAGGGTGGTCAGTTATGATGGAGTCACAGCAGCAGGCCATGCAGAGACCAAAAGTGTGGCCCCAAGAGTTCCCAACTAAAATAATCTGGGGTTTTACTTAATGAGGAACAATATTATACCATTTTGTGTTCCTGGAACTGGTCTCTGCGGTATCCCAGGCACTCCCTCAGAATCCTGACTTACATCTAAGGAACCTCACCATTTATCCATGCATTTAACATCATGGGATAAAATCCATGCAAGGGGATTTTTTTTCAGATAATTCCTTATGAGAAAATATTAATTTTATGTTGGCTATATGATATGATTCTGATGAAATGTACTGATGCATCCATGATTAACTGTCAAATGAAAATAAATCACTGAAAAGAACAAATCTCAAGTTCTACTCCTTGATTTAGACTGACAATGCTAAATTTCACCTGCTTAAAAATTAAATTCAGTAAGATTAACACATTATTTTTAAAAAAACTGTAGATGTTGAAATGCTTTTGGATTGCTTTAGAAACAAAATTCAGAACTTTGTTTTATATTTTCAGAGTCAGTTGTTGAACAGAAACATGTAGAGTGTGTGTGTGTGTGTGTGTGTGTGTGTGTAATTTTTTATATTTTTTGGCTATGTAAGAACTAACCCTGAGCTGTTTTATTTGATCTGGTAATAAGATCCAAATCAGGTATTTAAAACTTTTACAGGTTGAATATTTATTATTTTCCTCTCATACAAAATAAATCTTAAATCTGTAACTCACTGTGTATTTAAAGTTAAAATGTTAGCAGCTGTTACATGTCCACTACAGACTTATGAAATCTTAACATATAAAGCTTTGTTATATTTATTTGGTAAGTACTTCATTTCAGGTAACTGACATGATTAGCCAGTTTGCAAACTGCGAAATATCTCACAAATCTCCAACCTTTGATTATTACATAACTCCTCTTCTAAAAGCATGAAGAGACATATATACACTGTATTTTGAAGTGAAATATTGAAATTAGTATTATATTTTATAAACCATGAAGTAAGAGCTAAAGTCACAAATAATATTTCACTCCTTCGGTAGAATGCAGAATTCAGCCAGTTAAGTTTAACCTAAGCATACTTACTTCATCTAAAAATAAGAGTTGAAAAACTTGCTTCAGAATTTTTCCAAAGACTCCTGAATATCATGACCCAAAGATTAATGCTAAATCGTTTTGTTCCAATGAATGAGAGAACATTTCCAGAAATTTCAGGCTTGTCAAAAACATTAGTCACCTATTTAAAAATCCATTACCATGAAATGTAACTTTTAAGGAGTAAATACCTTTGTCAGCATAACTTGTACACATTAAATGTTCACCTAAAAAAAGCTGCTGTCATATTCCTTTGGCATAAATTAAGAGTATTATTTCTGTTTTATTTAAAAAGTTTTGAATTGTTTATGAGAAATCTAATCAAGTTAATTTGCAAAGTATTTTTTATTTTAAAAAAAATGTGCATTGAGCCACAACTAAAATTCTGAAATAAAGGCTTCGTATTTTGAAAAATGTTTCTGACATCAAGGGCAAGTATAGCAGAGGGAACAAGGAGGTCTCTTAGGTAGTTCCAACTCAAGGTGACCCTAGTTGTATTTCTGATAGGTGGAAGCTTTGGTTTTGAGGAGTGATTCTGACTTGATTGGCAATTTGTTAATGAAGTGATCAAATGGATAAAGGAGACATACTTGTCACCTTTCTCTATTCTTAAATGGCAATCATCTGTCTTTACTCTGTGAGTTTTCATGGGTAATTCTGTACTATAGCATAAAAATAAGTCCTTAAGTGCATTGTCTTATTTATTCTTGCGTATGCTATGTGTTTAAGGAATCCTTTCTGTATCTCCAGCATTACAGTCTCAATTAGCATAGTAAATAGCGTAATGAAAAGGTGTAATGAAATAGGTCATAATAGCTTTTCACAGACATGCCAAATAGATGGATAATGATTGCATTTTCTGTCCTCATCTTAGTTTTAAATCACATGTCTATCTTAATAAATATTGAGTAATAGGTCTCAGACCTGCAGTCCAAATCTAATTTCTCTGTGAGATTTGAAAAGCTGGTGTATTTTTATGCGTAGAATTTTTTTTTAAGTTCTGTACTGCAAAGAATATAGTTAGTATAATAGCATAGGCTGCTGGATTTATTTAAAAAGAGGAGAATAGACTAAATTTAAAAAGCACTGAGGATTCACCTACAGGATAAGACGTGCTTGTATTGAGCATATTACCACATTGCCAGGAGATGGCAATCCACCAACTTTTTTTTTCTTCACTATGGGTGATTTTTGAGATTTGTATTATAAGAAATTTCAGCTTAAATATTTATTCAGTACCTTGCAGTTTACAAAATTTTTCTCCCAAAATATTTCCTTATATGATTCTCACAATAATTATAAAAAAATGGAACACATGTCCCTTATTCCTCAATTTCCATATGAAGAAGTGCAAAAAGAGAGAATTTGGGAGCTATCCCTTCCTTGTGTCAGGGTGGAGCAAAGTCCTGGTTCAAGGCTCTCCTGGTTGCATTCTGCTTTCTTGATTCCTAAAGAAAAAGTGTTTGCTGCTAAACATATTTTTATACCTCCCTTGCTGATTTTAATCCTGCAAAGGAATAAAGAATGTAAGGGAGACACACTAAATGTAAAATTCTGAAAATAAAAATGTGCATTATTTATCTCTCTATCATGTAAGGCTATGCTCATGGTTCTCACTTCTAAAATAATTCAAACAAGGAGGATGAGATCCCACTGGAACATCTGCAGGATCCTTTGAAGTGTTTAGTAGGCACTATATAAAGTTGTTGTTGTTGTTGTTGTTGAATATTGTGAAAAATTCTGTTTGGTCTTGGAATCTACATAGTCTTGAAAACTTGTGAATACTTCTGTTCTATCCAGGTCAATAGAGAGTTAGGGGTATCTCACTCTACCAAGAACTCATGCTCCAACAGCGACTATTCAAAGAAATTTTCTAGAAAACACTAGCCAGAAAGAAATTATATAAAATCACAAATCAAAGCAAGCATTCTTAATAGCTTTAGTTTCTGTGAGTTCAATTTTGCTTTGAAAAGCCATGTGCCATGAAAATGAAGATTTTGTTTTAAATATTTTTTGTTTTATTTAAACAAATTAACAAAAATATTGTAGTAGTCTAGTACATTTCCGTTAATGATTGAGCTAACATTAACTGTTTGGAGGACTGAACACTTATTCTTATTTAGCAGACAGAGAGGATAAATGGTAGACACCCATATACTTATATCTTATAGGTGTTCTTGTTTTTAAAACACACTGCAGTGCATTTCTCATCTAGGAAATTCACTTGATTTTAAACATTGCTGAGAATCTAAAGAAAATATAACAAAAAATGTAAATTAATGTGTCATTAATTATAATGTAATACAATTTCATGGCAAATTAAAGTTCAAAATTTTACTCTAGAATCATCATCCCTAAGAAAGACATTTCTGTGTGAAAGTTTGTTGTGGCTGTGTATTTCTGGAGAGACTGAATGTGTGGATGTAGGAAACATGTATGTGACTTTAAGATAAACAATGAAGGTTATAGCAACATATCCTAAATTACTTGGCTGGGGTGGGTGGGAGATGGGATACTACCCTTTTCTTCTTGCACCTTAAAAAAAAAAACTAAGTATATTAAAATGCATATCTTGCATTTTGGCAAAAATCTAAACATGGGAACTTCTTGTTCATATGACTTCATAGTGTGTCTCATAATTCCTGAATTAAAATTCTAGAATTGATCAGACGGTTCATTGCTTTCAATGCATATGGTTGATTCTGTTCTAGTATAGAAATGTTACTAAATAAGTTCTGGGTATGTGGAATAGCCAATGGGTTATTATATTTATTTGTTTGTTTATTTTTCTAATTTATTTGGTTTTTGAATGGTGCTAATAATTTTTTGAATGTGCATTTAGACTTGCAGAAAATCATAAAATTTTCCTTCATTTCTATTGTGCTTTCTACTCCCAACATGTTTTAGTCTCTTCGGATCCATTCTTCCCTTCACCATTACAAGTCGTAGGGATTTTCCTGAAATCATTTTAGCCTTCAGTGTGTTGTGTTCTCTTTTCAACTCAAGTGATTTATTATTTATAAGCCACTTATTCAGCACTTATTCTTAAATTGAATACATTTAATCTATTGTATTGTTATTTACTTTTGCTTAAAAGTTATATGCATATCTATGACTTATTATACAACTAGATCAAAAACAAGAACCAAGTTTTATACATTTCTATATTATCTCTTGTACCTTACCTTCATTAGACACAATAAATTTGGATTCTGAAAGTAAACTTCATGTGTGTTGGCTGAAACTGAATGCCAATGATCCCTTTTTAAGGATTAAAAACATTAAAAAGTCAGGAAACAACAGATGCTGGAGAGGATGTGGAGAAATAGGAGTGCTTTTACACTGTTGGTGGGAGTGTAAATTAGCTCAGCCATTGTGGAAGACAGTGTGGCAATTCCTCAAGGATCGAGAACTAGAAATACCATTTGACCCAGCAATCTCATTACTGGGTATATACCCAAAGGATTATAAATCACTCTACTATAAAGATACATGTACATGTATGTTTTTTGCAGCACCGTTCACAATAGCAAAGACTTGGAACCACCCAAATGCTCATCGATGATAGACTGGATAAAGAAAATGTGGCACATATACACCACCAAATATTATGCAGCCCTAAAAAAAGCTGGAAATCATCATTCTCAACAAACTAACACAAGAACAGAAAACCAAACACCACATGTTCTCACTCATAGATAGGAGTTGAACAATGAGAACACAGGGACACAGGGAGGGGAACATCACAGACCAGGGCCTGTGGCAGGGAGGGGAAGGGATAGCATTTGCAGAAATACCTAACGTAGATGATGGTTTGTTGGGTGCAGCAAGCCACCATGGCGCATGTTTACCTGTGTAATAAACCTGCACATTCCACACATGTACCCCAGAACTTAAAGTATAATCATAAAAAATTGAATTTTGAAAGAGATTTGTTTATTTCAAATATATGATTTCACCAATCATGTAAGAAAAGAAGCACTTTAGGTAAGTTCCTAACATGTAACATAATGGAATGTGTAATCTCAGGGAATTATTTATGTTAGGAAAGGAAACACTGTGAAGATACAGGTGTGAGCAGGAAACAAAACTGAAAAGGCTACTTTCTTGAGGAGTTTTCATTCTGGTCCAGACCTTTTCACTTGGTGTGAACTTGATCCCTAGTCCTCAAGGTGACTCCTCAGCACCTGGAAGGGCCCATGAGTTAGTTGCTTTAGATGCACCCAGCCTTGTCCCTTCATTCATACACCATACAAATATTAGCTTTTTCTCTTTGTGTCAGGGTAATATATTTCTCTGACTGATTCATTTATTTAACCAACAAAATGTCTTCATCTTTATTCAGCACTGTGTATTGAGGACTGTGCCTGTGGTAAAAGTTCTTAGGTTTCCCTTCAGATCACAGTTGAGATTTAACTGCCGCAGGATCATTTCTTGCCAGGTTAGGCCTGATCCTTCTATTTTAGTTATTTTGCATATGCACAACTTTTTATTTCCAAACTCATGTTGGTTGCAATTTTACGTTTATTTACATGAATACATACTAATAATTACTCCACAAATAGACTGCCACTTCCACTGATAAATAGATGGTAGTAGTTTTGATTATCACTAAATGTCTAGCATAGAGCAATGATATTTATTAATACTTGTTAAGTGAATAAATAGCTATATGTCTTAAAACTTTTCTGTAGTTGTAGGAAACAATTATTTGTAGAAAACAATTATTTTAATAATAATCATAATTTATAAGTAGTCCATACCACTTAGATATGAATATTTTGCTCTTTAATAAATTGGTAATAACCTAATATACTGTATACTCAAACTAGTGTTTACTCAAAATGTGTGAATTTTTCTTTAGAGTTGAAATTATTTTCATAACATTTTATTCTATTGTTGGTTATCACATAAGTACTTAAAACTGGCACTTTAAAATTTTGTTTTCTTTTGTCTTTTAAAAAATAAGAAATATGCTTCTGGAAAAATAACCCCTTAAATTTATAATTCTCAATTCTAAATTCACCTGGGAATAAAGAAAAGTAAATGAATCTATTTTTGAAACCTCATCTTTTCTGAATCTATATGCCACATTTTTATATCAAATCCTTGAACCAAATAGGATACAAATTGCCTCAAATTAAAGAAAGACAAATAGAATAAACACATAACTACTTTTTAAAAAGCCAGGTTTTTTGAGGTATAACTGATATTTTAAAAACTATACACATTTAATGTAAGAAATTTGATGAGTTTGTACATAAGCATCTATACACATAAAACAACGACCACAATCAAGGTAATAGATATATCTACCACTTTCAAAAGTTTCCTTGCATATCTTTTTTTCTTTTTCATTCTCTTTTAGTGTTGCAAACACTTAACATGCAATCTCACCTTTTAACAAATTTGTTAGTGCACAATACAATATTGTTAACTATGGGTGCTGTGCTATGCAGTTGATCCCTAGGACTTATTTGTCTTGCATAACTGAAATTTCATAACAATTGATTAATTATCAATTTTCTTCCTTCCAGCCCTTAGTAACTTCTCTCAGTTCTACAAGTTCTGGTATATGCCTGATATAAAATCTGGTACTTTTGGCTGAATAGATCTCTAATCCTAATTTTAATTCCATTTATATATGGATAAGTTCTTTAATGCTTTTCATCTCCACTTGGATTAAATTTATTTTATGTTCTTAGGTAGTGACATATTTTATCAGTTTTCAAAAATTTATTGGTATACTTTGTTTATAATATTATTTTTAAGCTCTCTTTATTTGCCTCATATTTTTCCATATTTTTACTGCTCTTTCATTTGTTTTTCAGAACTTTATCCATCTTATTAATCTTTTTTAAAAGCCAAAGTAATGGTTCTCAAAGATAAATTGCTTTAATTAAGTTTATACCTGAGTGCACACTTGCATAATCAATTAAGTGATAATTTGAGTATAAATTTGTTTAAAACCATCTTTTTCCAGAACTCTTAGAAATTATTCCATGGTTTTCAAACATTTCATACTGAGACATTTATTGTTAATCTTAGATTTTTTTTACATTATAAGATACCTGCTTTTTCTTTCAGAAAGCTTTAAAAGGTTTTATCCTTTCAGTTCAGAAGTTTTATGAGGCTGCATCTGTTATTGTTTCTTCTTTCAAAAAAATCTTTGTCTAGCAATTAGTAGGCCCTTTTCACCTAGAAAAACTGGAGACTTTCGAAAATAAATATGGCAGATTTCTTACCAGAACCCTGCTCTCTCAGAGCTCGGTGTTTCTTCCATAATTCTGTTAGTAACACCGTCTATTGAATTATCTTAAATTTTCCTGTGTTGCCACCAAGGCAGGAGTTTCTGAGCTCTGCTGAATTTTGTCTTCAATCAGAAATTATTTGCTCTATACATTCCAGAGAATCACTAATGTTTGCATTGTCTATCTGAACCATTTCTTCTTTTGATCATGATTTTGTTTTGAAATTTCCTTTTTTATTCAGTGGAATTTGTGAAGGGAAATGAGTGAGTTTTAATAGGGTAAATATTTAAGCTTGAAGTAGAAATAAATTACTTTTGACTTGTAAAGGTCCTTTTTATTTACTAAGAATAGTAATTCTGGATTCATTGTCTCTATTATATTTTATACATTTACTTATTTTAAATTTTGCATATGGTATTTTAATGTACAGAATCATAGTTTATATAATCATGTCTATTATTTTTAGTAAATTCAATTTTTATATTTTATAGACTTTTCCATTCCAGTATTATACAAACATCATTAAAATGTTCTCAGTTTATTAGGTAGGAGATTTACATTCTCGTCCTGTGCACTTACATACACATACAAGATACATATCTTTCTAGCTACCTCTTTGTTTATCTAATCTATCACCTATTTATCCAGAGAGAGAAACTATTTTATTTTTTTATTTTTATTTTTTGATGTTATTTTCTTTAAGACTGTTTATTTGTTAAATTACATGTCCTTTTAATATGTTATTGCACACCTCACCTACTATGTGCTACAAATTATCTTGGGCTTAAGGAGGTGAAGATGAAAGGATAAATTTACATCCCTAAAGGAACTTAAAGTATAAAATGGTACACTAGACAAAAATGGAAAGAGGTGAAGTCAGGCAGATAAAGTGAACTATCAATAATTTTGTTTCCTCCATTCCTGTGTTTTGTTTTTCTGTGTTTTATTGAATTTATTGTACTTGACTTCCTACTTGGCCAGACTTTGGTTTTCCCAAGATAAGTTGTAAAGGTGAGATCATAAACCAAAGACATCAAATTTTTGTTTTGAACGTGAAAATTTTTTTCTAAGTTGGAAACAGGAGGCTTTAGGAAGATTGTTGTGTCTATATAACTTCTCAGACTAGATTTAGATCCTACTAGCAGGAGGCAGAAAACAGACATAGGAAAAAATTGAAATTGAATGGCTAGGGCTCTATGAAGTGTCTTGCTCCGTAAGTTGTTAAAATCTCTGTCCCAAGTGGCTTAAATCAAATGGGAGTAAATAGGACCACTGATTTAGGAATAGAGACTGTGCACATTTTTAAAAAAGGTTTCTCTGAGACAGCAAGTTCTGGAGACAGTTCTGCATATCAGGAAAGTGCATAGCAGTAAACAGAGCTGCACAGGTTGCCTGAGGAAGAGCTATTAAGCCCTTGGGTAAGTTGTGCACTATTGAAGCCACCAAATATTTTCCCTTGTTTTTTCAAATACTATGACTATGATGTTATTCCTGTGGCTTAGAGGAGTCTTGCAGTATTCAAGTAACACAAAGACGTGTAAAAAGACATGAACCATGAGCCTGAAACCAGGTAGAGATATCTGAGCCTCTTGAAAGCGTACATTAAAGTAAAAATCTAATGCACAATATGCTGCAAGCCATGAAGAGTGTGGATAAGATTGTTCCAAGCAAAAGAATCTGTATGTTGAAAAGAACTGGTGGCATGTCAGGAATTGCAAATCCAGTGGGGAAGTAAGGAGTAAGTAGGTAAATGGCCAGACACAGTTGGGAGAGTGGCAGAAACCATACCATGCAAGACCGTAGAATACATCTTTAAATTGCAATAGGGTTACATTTGAAAAATAAATATTTTTTATAAAAATTCTTAGCATATTATTATACAAAATCAATTTTTCTCCCCTCATTGATCTGTGAATCCAGATAAAATTTATTTCCAAATTTTTAAAAATTTAAATTCTAGGCTTTTTTGAACTGTGTAAATAACAGAACTTAATTTAGATGAAATTGATATTATTTATTATTAGGTCTTCCTATTTATGAAGATGTTAAGTTCTTCCATTTAAACAACTTCTATTTAATACCACGTATAGAGCATGCAATTTCATTACATAAGTGTAAAAAAAATTTTCAAGTTTTTTCTTAGATCTGTATATGTTTTGGTATAATTGTGAGTAAAATCTTTTTTTTTTTTGAGCCAGAGTCTCGCTCTATCACCGGCTGGAGTGCAGTGGCGCGATCCCGGCTCACTGCAGCTTCCGTTTTCCGGTTTCAAGCAATTCTCCTGCCTCAGCCTCCGGAGTAGCTGGGATCACAGGCACGCGCCACCACGCCCGGCTAATTTTTTGTACTTTTAGTAGAGATTGGGTTTCACCATGTTGGCCAGGAGAGTAAAATCTTTTTAAAAATTATGTTTCTTAAATGTATATTATTATTGTATATGAAATGTACTTTTTGTATTTATATTGTATGCAGCCAGCACATTGATCTTATTGATTACTTATCTACTTATCTTTGGGTCTGTTGAATTTTTAAGGAAACCCTTATATTTACAAAACGTAAAGGGGTAAGTTGTCTGTCTTTTTTCATATTTATATTTAAATTAATTTATTGAGTTTAGTTATTTGTCTTTTTTTGTTTTTAGAATTATCATAATAATACAGAATAATAGAGGTTTGAATGGGCTACTTTAAAATGCCTCTAATATAAATATCTTACCATGGGGTAATATTAACTGACAACTCATGCTAATGTTTCTCAACATATAGACCTAGTATCTAACAGTCAGTAATTTGCAAAAAAGTACATTCACTTCTTCAGCAATAATGATTAGATTTCATCATCTTTTAAGATTACTTGTTAAAAATGGACATTTTTTGACATTTTAACTGTGCCTATGTGTTATAATAATTCTTGGTAATAAACTTTTTTTTCCACAAAACACATACATTTATATATTCACATCTGTTATGGAAGTATTGTTCTCAAGGTACCAGATACAAATCGTATTGTAGTAGGTTCCATCTCTACAAAGTCATGCTCTCTATACCTGATATAGAATGTGTCTTTGTGTATTTCTGTAATTCTTATGTTCTTTCTTTTTTTTCTAAAATTTATATTATGTGTAGGTCAGATTACCTGAATTTCTCCTTGTCTATCACCAGTTTTGTTTTTGATACTACTATTCTCAGTTCAGAAAAACTTCTTCAGTTTATCTTTTACTACTTTGGCACAATCTTCAATTCATTAATTCCATTGCATTTAAAAGTTACTTAATTATATGCTTCAACTCTCTTTGATCTTTCCTTATATTCAATTACCTGTCTTCATTGCAGTTTTCTGTGGCTGTCTAAATGGTGTACTCTTTTGACACTGGAAGGATGATAACACATTTCTGCTTATTTACTTGTTTACTTTTTCTTTTAATAATAGGATGGTGCATATGCTAAATGAAGTTCCTACTAGTCTTCAGAAAATTTGCCATTTTCTTTTGATTCACAGGATGCTTTTATAGGTTCTTTGTCTTTACTTTGTAAAATCTATTTATTAATAAAAATCCAGTCAAATAGGAACTCAAGTGAGTCACACTGACTAAGATTGTTCTGAATACCTAATTACCACGTTTACGAATGGTCTTTCAAGTTCAGTTCTGGGCCAAAAACGGATCAACAATAGCACCTAGGAAGAGATGACCTGTCAGACTAGGATAAGAAGTAATCAGCATTAAGATGGGCAAACCCAGGTAGGATCTAGGTGACATAGATATTAATGCAAACCCTACAAAAAACCCTAGTCTTTTCTAGAGGTGACTATTTCTGGGGCATATCTGAAGGATTTGCCATTGTATTCATTGTGTTCCTATCTTGTAATCAACAAATATAAGTATTCTGATCCAAGTGAATCCTGAGCCTGTCCCAGTGATCATCTAGTTAGTCATACCCTCTTAACATCTTTCTCCTCCTGGAAGGGTGTGTGTGTGTTGCGGGGGGTGGGGGGAGTTTAATCTATAATGGCTTTCTTTAAAAAAAAAAAAATATATATATATATATATATACAGTAATTTCTTCAAGTTTTGTTATAGAGTCAGTTATCATCATGGGTTTCCACTAGGGGAGCATGTTTTTCTCTAGTAGTATAATGTCTTAGATATTTTATTAAGAAATTTAAAAAGAAATATGATAGACGCCTATACTGCTCTGTTTTTGGAAGTTCTTCCTAATTAACTTGTATCTTCACTAGAAGGCAGGCACCTAAATGGCCTTCCTGCTTCTAAACATTGATTCCCTATTGCATTATGCATATTGGTGAATGAAAGCTCTTTCCTGAAAGCATGTGTAGTATACACACGCATACACATACAATCTTTACAATGCCAATACATTTATTCAATTTTTATTACATTTTCCCTAACTTTTCTATCTCTTAGACTGGGCATCTTCACTGTTACTAGTGATGGTTTATCTTACATTTTTCAAATATTTATGACTTTGAATATTCTTAAGCTTTCATATCTCCAAACCTCTGTGCTATTTCTTCTGACTAAAATGTGCTACTCTGCTCCCTTTTTCTTGATTTCCTACTATTCACTCTTATAAATTTTGCTCAGGCATTAGCTTCATAGAGAAATGTTCCTGATTTCTTTCTTCCTCACCATTTACCAGTTGAGCTCTGTAAAAGTCCCACTGTACTCTAGCATCTCTTATTCATTATATATACTGCATTATAAACACTGTTTAATCATCTTCATCTTCTACTAATCTGAATCTACAAACAACATTACTTATATCCGCTTCAAAAGGAAGTGTTTAGTATATAAGCATTTGTTGAAAGAATAAGTGAGCTTCCTGTCTAGAGTTTTAAACTTGGGACATCTTTGGTGTTTCTTGTCACTGAGAAGGCACAGAATCCTCACCCTCTCTGCTTATGGTCAGCTCTCCAGGAATCACAGTTACTGGTGAAATTCCCCCTATGCCTAAGTGACTGAGAAATAAAAATCAACATTTTAAAATTATTATCATATGCAAAAGAACTTCAAGTAATGTCACTCCTGGAAAGGGGAAGTTCACTGCTATTCAGACACCAGCTTTATCTACTTCTTGTGCTCGTCACTAAAGAAATTGTGTGTGAATGAAGCTTGTAAAGATTCAGGTATAAGTTTGGAATTGGGGAAAAAAATTGTTTTATTTGTTCTCTATTTCTATCATCATAGGAGAGCTACCTAAGCACCCTTGTCAGTTTCCATTAGATATCGACTATTTTCTGTATAAGCTCCTCAGAATATAGTTTATCTGAATGAGAATAATAGAAATTACCATAAACAGAAGAAGTAATCTATTTTTATGATCTTCTATTTGACACTATTTTCTTCCTATGTTCCTTTGTTCTAAAGAATTCTTGGTGCTCACCTGGTTGCTGTGGAATTTCTCCTGCCTTCATGGATGAGTTACATTGATGGATTATTAGAGTGCATTACTATATAAGTATGTTTGCCTTATCCTCTTTAGTCAGTGTATACAAAATATCTGAATACAAACTATTTCTAAGAGCAGCACTATACTAAGTTGCATATCAGGAAGTGGCTAAATTATTTGCCTTGAGGAATTTTCCTTCCTTCCATGCCAATCCCCTTTCGCATTCCCACACAATGCTTTCTTCAGGTTTATGACAGTTTTAAAGATGGTAACATGAAGTGGAAAGATGGTTGGACAGGTATGCCTGTCTTACAAGTAATATCTTTTTATGAGGATCTTTGACGAAATACAAGGACTTTCTATCAAATTAATAGAGACAGTAAAAATACAAAGAGCTGAATTACAGACATAAGCTGAACTTGAAATGTTCTAGAATCACAAGTACAAGTCTAAAGTCATTCTGAGTATCCCTTATTTCCACTACCTACTTTTTTTCTTCCTATTCTATTATTTCTGTCCTATTTTAGAAGCCTATCCATTCTTCTTGAAAGAATGATGCTAACCCATTTTCCTCTAAATTCAAATTGTTCACTAAATAGGTCAGCCTGAAACATTCTTTTGAAAGGGTAGTACTGAAGTGCTCAAATTAAGTACTTACCTGAGTATAAATTCCAGGAATTCTGGTATCAAAGTTAGGAAAGCTCTGCTCATATCCTGTTTTTTTCTCTAGGCATTCTTTTCAAAAGGGTCTTGTCTTTATATAAACACGAGCTTAAAGAAAAAGTCTCATATTTTATTATTAGAAAATTTTGCACTGTGTCAACTATTCCTCCAAGGCAATTAAGTTATGTATTTATTTAGAAGATCTACATGATGCTATAGTCTATATTGTGACTTTTTACATCTTTTATTGGTAATGAATGGTATACAATATTTCAGAAAATTAGAGTAAGACTGTGGAAATTCCCATTATAGTCATCTTCAGATGATACTAATATTTCTAATTCTTTACCCATGAAATGTTATTTATACAAGACCTAATTAAAATGTCATGTTTTGTCAAAATATACACTGCTTTCCTAAGAAGTGTTAACCAATTTCCTCTGTACTTCCAGGACACTTGTATAATAAATTCCCTGTAGCAATAACTTTTATTCATGTGTTTCTATCACACATCAGAATGTCAGCTCCTTGAAAATAGAGACCATTTTATATTTTGTTTCCCCAATGCCAAGTTCAATATATAACACATAGTGTAAATTTACTACATATAGAATGAATGACTAAATAAATTACCATGACACATTTGGGTGTTATATTAAGCCAATTAAAGAAATAAAGTCTATTCATTTATTAAATAAATATGTATTGAGCTTCTTCCAAAAGCCATGCCTTGTTTTTATTTCCTGGGTATATAGTAGAGAACAAAACAGAATAAAAGGCTTGCCTTAATGGAACTTATGAGATTGAACAAAATGAAATTGTAGAAGTTTGACAACTTCATCCTCAGAAATGACAATTATATGTGGTTCAAACTGATATATTTTAGTGAATAAATGAAGTTGAGAAACTAAATTCAAAGCTTTTAGAAGCAGTGACCATATTTTTCACTATTTGTTAAATTCCCTATGCTAGTTAACATGAGGACTGGTCAATATCATTGAGGCCAGCCTAGTCCAAGTCTCTGTCTTCTTTTACCTGGGTTAATGAAACAGCCTCCTAAATGGTTTCCCTGCTGCCTAGCCTCTGACTGTCTGTTCTTATCTGAGCAGCCCAAGTTATTCCTTTAAAATGTCTATCAGTCAGATCATGCCTCTGCCACTGCTGACTTTAGAAGGTTTGGTAAATCATTAGATTTTAGTTTCTTCATATAAAGCCCTTGCAAAAAAATTTCTTCTCAATTGTGAGTATCATCCAACTAAAGATAATTTCTAGGTAACTTAATTTGTAATTTACCTGTTTATCTGCATGATTCCAAACCTTTGATACTGATTGAGATTTTCTTATAATTTAGCATATGGTTTTGTATTAGTAAATGTTCAATGCATAGCTGAAAAAGTGTATTATGTTGCTCCTAAGAGTATTCTATTTAAATAAGGTCAAGTTTCCTTACTATGTTGTTTGGATCTTTACTAATCCCCCCCATCTGCTGGTCCCTCAGTATTCTATCAGTGACTGAGAGATATGTGTTAATGTCTCTAACTACAGTTGAAAACCTTGGCAGCTGGGGGCAGATGACATTAAAAAAAAACAACAACAACAACTAACTTTGGAGGAGGGGTAGTAATACATGCTAGTCTCAGTACTACAGCTAAGAAAGAGAGAAGAGAGAGGAACAATTGTGAAGACCACACACTTTAGGCCCATTGACACTGAAAACATATACCTGCTCCCCAACCCCTCCACTAGGATAACAAATATTAAGTAAAAATAACAACAGAATGCTGCTGGAAGATCTGCAAGAAGCAGACTCTGAGGTGCAGTGCAAAGGGAAAAACCAAAAACTGAGAGTGGAGCTTACACTGAGAATAACTATGGGATATCTAAAAATAAGATATTTTTAGCAGAATTTCAGTCCTTAATTCAAGTTTTCATAATTGTTGGTTCAAAGATTCTTATTTGTTTTTTGTCCTAGAAAGTAATCAAGCTTCTTTCCTTGAATGCATCATCACTATTAATGTTGAATTCATGGGTGATAATTCTTGCATCTGTCAATTTTCTATCATGTCTTCTTGTCTCATATTAGAACTTGTTCTTTTTACATGGATTCCAAAGGATGTATATTTAAAATTGTAGAAGGGACTTGAGGCCTACAACAATGTTATCTTACTGAAAAATATTTGGCTTTTTTTAGGACCTAGATGAATTAATAAATCCAGAACATTTTAATCACACTGGAGATTTGGATCATACAAACACTTCCCACTCTGTGAGATCAAGTTCATTTCCAATTTACATTTATTCTGAGACTATAATCTCTTACAGTTCTTTATCAACCACATTTGTTTACAAGTTTTCCCCTCCTTGTCAAATCCTGAACATTTTTTTTTCTCCCTGGTCACATGTGTCTGGTGAAAGCTGCACATAGCTGCTCAACCACTCAACTAACTTTTGAGGGGTTGGAAGAACCTTTTGGGAAACATGGCCCCAAAATCCAGGCTCAACTGGCTTTTCTTCCTGTCCTCAATATTAGCACCATACTTCTGCACTTTTTCAGTAGGTATTTCTGTTTCATAGTAGTTTGTACGTGAGTCCTAATTTCCTAGTATATAAATGCTGGTCTAAATGTAATTTACTCATTTCTGAGATTTTGGGTGGGGTTAGGCTTATTGTCACAGATTGACATTCCATGTGCATTACTTTTCTCATGAATAATTTAGGGTGTGTATTTTGGTGAGAATACCACTGAAATGATGCACCCTTTCTGTATATCATATCTGAAGGCACATAATGTTGTGTTGATAGTCTCATTTCCGATAATGTTAACTTCAATCATTTGGTTAAAGCACTGTCGGTCATGTTTCTCCACTGTAAAGTTAGTATTTTCATAATTGGATTTAATAAAAATTTTAGGGGAGATATACTGAGGCACTGAAAATACCCTCTTTCTCTTCAAATATCTGCTCATTAATATTAGCCCCTATTTTTGGATCTGGCTTACAGCAATTACTACTGTGGGACTTGCCTACTGAGGATTTACTAGTTTCCTCTTTCCACATTTAATAAATGAAATCATTCTTTTTCTTCTTTCCTACTTGTTTATTTATTAAGTCCTTTATTTGAATCAGCATAGACTGATTATTTTATTCTATGGGTTACAATCCAAAGTTCTCATTATTTATATTATTGCTCAAATTCTGTTTGTCACATTTCTCCTTTTTATTTGTTATCATTATACTTGTTCTTCTTTACATGATATATGTATAGATAACATATCTACAAATCTATAATCTTTTTTATTTGTTTAAAACTTCTTTCTTGAATGTTGCTTGTTCTCTTTTTACCTTCTGTTATTTTTTAAATTTCTCACTTTTTTGCTGAGGTGTGTTTGATGTATGCCATTCTTTTATAGTTTGAGTTTATTTCTTTTAATTATTTTGTAACATGTGGCTGCAGGCTTCAGCTCCATGGTGGCCACATTGTTCTAACATGTCTTTTTTATTGTTGATTGAGCTATCATATGGTTCATTTTGTTCTTTTTGTGTTGCCTTTGCATAGGTTAGTTCATATTTCTTTTCTGTTGCTTTTAGTAATTAGGTTGGTTTCATGGACCACTAAAAGGATATTTCTGTGTAAGAGACAGAGAGTGGCAAAATCATCTTTCAAAGATTCAGGACTCAAAGTTTCCCCTATTGATTATTAATGAGAATTCTCACAATATAGTCTATTTTATGTCCCCAAAGTTAAGATTGTTTCAGAAACTGCTTCTGCCTACTATCACATTGACTTACAGAACCCCAAAGCTTAGCTTTCTCAAGTGACACTTTTCTGTATTTAATTTTTTTATTCTCTCCTTCAATTTTAATAATTGTTTTTGTGGTACATAATTCTGTGTTGAGCCATTTTTCGAATTAATATTTTTATATATTATCTGCTACTTTTATGGGTTATTTTGGTCATTCATTAATTTCTCTTTTTTGTATATGGTCTGTCCTTTCCATCAAACTGCTCTTGAGATATTCTCTTTGTCTCTTGCATTATCATTACTCTATAATGTTTTTATGTGTGGACTTCTTTTTTTATTCATCCTACATTGTCTATGCATTATCCCTGCATCTGTAGAATCATGGTCTTCACCAGTCCTCGAAAATCATCATGATTGATATCACCTTTTTTTAATGTTCTTCTTCTGATATTCTAGTAAGATACATGTTAAATGCTTTATTCTATCTTCCATATTACTAAATGTTTCTTTTATATTTTCCTATATGATGATCTCTCTTTCCTGATTCTGTACACACAAGTACATACACACGCACAGAGCTAAGTTACTTATGACACCAAAGAATTATGACCAACTGAGCAATTCAGGTACTTGCTAAGGACAAATGAAATAGGGAATGGGCAGTGGAAGAAGGTAGTTATAAATATCAGATTCAAGAATCTGACCAATTATAGAAATCAGAACTGATAGTTATCAATGTTTCTTTCTTATCTTGATATAAATTTGATTACATGTATTAATAAAATATTTTTGCTTTCTCGCCCTTCACTTCCTTATCTTTCAAGCTAAAACATCTTACAATAGTTAACCTTACTTCTTAGTATTTAAGTTATAAGATATCATAGGTCAAGTATAAATCAGCTTGAGAAGACTGAACATTATTTAATGACAAAAAGGCATTTTGTAGCCTTTTGCAAGGAAAGAGTTAGTGTGTTTTCAGTTATATGGAAGGCAGTTTTATTATATTAGGGTGAACTATAATTTTAATATTAATTTTATTTCAAGACTAAGTATAGTAAAAGATGTATATGGATGCCAAGTCTACAAGAGGTGGCTTTGTAATATTTCTACTAGGCTAGGGTGAACTACGTTTCTCTGAATTCCATTTCTTGTGCATTTCTGTCTGGGGTGGGCCACCAGGGAGATTTCTGTGAGATTTGATGGTGATAGGAAGTAAGAGGACATTTTGTTTCAATGTTCTTATTGGTCTGTGGCCTTACCATATAGGCATGGAGCAACACCTGGTTCTACAATTGCGCTCTTTCCCTGGATCCTCCTTTAGCTTCTCTAACTACTGAAACAGGTAGGGGTGGGTGTGTGTGTGTGTGTGTGTGTGCTTAGCTTCATGACCAGAAGGCAAGAGATTCTACCAGATACCCTGTTCACCAAAGTCAGAGTCAATAAGAACAGACATATGTTTCAGTCCTTTCTCATGGAGGGTTTTAGTCCATCCTTGCGGAGTTCTAGCTTGTATTGTTTGAATTCCATTCTGCTGGTGATCTTTCCCTACTGATTTGTCTCTTGTGCTCTATGAACTTCAGGTTCCATCACTGGACACAGACATGGCCTTAAGGAGACCACTTGGCCAGCCCCTGTAATTGTATAAGTCAATTCCCTACATAAAATTCATATCAAAATGACTCAACTTGAGAGGGCTTCCACTGGCCAAAGCTGAGAATTTTTCTTCGTCAAAATAAATAAGACTGTAAAATAATATTCATGGAATAAAATACTGTACAGGTATTACTGACCCCATTGAAATTAGTAAGCGATTTTAGGAACAATAGTAACAAATGGATGAATATCTTCCCTTCAAATTACTTAAGTCAAAGGGATACAGTAATTGTGTATTAGCAAAAGACAGCAGACACTAGATTCAATAAAGCAATAAAAGATTCTTATTTTATTCCATGAATATTCTGTTGCTATCTTATTTATTTTAAACTTCAACCTTCTCTAGATTTGGCCAATGGGAATCCCTTTAAGCTTGTTCTATGTCCCCTAATTATATTTCTTTCATTATTTGTGCAATTTATTTTGTAGCAAGGCAAGATACTCTAGGGTTATACATTCTTTGCCTTCATCCTAGAATCAGCCATTTTCCTAAGGTCCTTTGTTCTTTTAAGAAGAGAATGGTATTCAGAAACCCAAGGTCTGAGGATTAGCTGTGCTTATTGCTCCTGGGTTGTGTTTACTTCTAGGACTATTCAGAGAGCATGAAATAGAGGTATAGATATTAGGTTGATGCAAAAGTTATTGAAGTTTTGGTCATTACTTTTAATGGCAAAAACTACAACTATTTTCACAGCCAATTTAATATATGCCTATAAATATGTACATATATAAAAGTATTATATATCTCATGTTTATGCAGATACCTATAATTCCCATTCAATATCACTTCATCTTCTAAATAATTGTTTTTCTATACTTTGGCTGAAGAACTGTAAAGTACTGTATAGATATCAAGAGAGTAACTTGATTCAATGAAGTTGATTCATTGCTGCTGTTGGGCAATCCTAAATTAGCATGATCTTCTGTTTTCACATTTTCTGATTTTCATAGCTCACATAAAGTTCAACTTATACAACTCTTTTTTTTCCATCAGAAAAGCTATCAGTATTTTTTTCTTGCACAAAATAAGAAAGAACTTCATATTTTACAAATATGATAGCTATCATGGCCTATTTAACTTTTGTTTAATGAAGAATTTGATTCAAAATACAAATAACAAGAACAGTTGTTGTGAAGATAATACTTGGTCAACCATAAGTCATACTTCTGAGTAGATCATAAACATACCTTACAAAACTAGCAGGCTTCCAATATAAATAGTAATTGGATTTTTTTTTTTTTTTGAGATGTTGTCTCTTTCACACAGACTAGAGTGCACTGGCTTGATCTTGACTCACTGCAACCTCTGCCTCCTGGGTTCAAGGGATTCTCCTGCCACAGCCTCCCAAGTAGCTGGGACTACAGGCGTACACCACCATGACTGGCTAATTTTTGCATTTTTAGTAGAGACAGGGTTTCATGATGTTGGCCAGGCTGGTCTCAAACTCCTATCTTCAAGTGATCTGCCTGCCTCTGCCTCCCAAAGTGCTGGAATTACAGACATGAGCCACTGTGCCCTGCAGTAATTGGATTTTTTAAATTCCCCATGACAATGTTCTTTAAATGTATGCATTGTACAGATAAGTTGTTGCTCATAAAACCCTGTGGCTTAATACAGAATGACTTATTATAATGGCTCATGTGACTGTTGGCTATGGCTGGTGAACTCATCTATGCTACACTGAACTGGGCAGTTCTGCTAATCTCAACCAGATTTGCTCATACATCTGTGGGTTGGTTGGGGGTGGTCAGTGATCTAACTAGGCTCAGATGGGTTCCATGTGTCTCTCATCTTATGGCAATGACGTAATGAAAGGAGAAGTAAAACCACAAAAAGGATCTTAAGGCCTAGGCTCAGTTAACCAGATTAAGTTCATATGGCCATACACAAATGAAGGGGCAAGAAATATATTCAATTTGCTTAGAAAATAAACCTGCAAAGTCACATTGCAAAGAGGTGAATACAGAAAGGGAAGACGGATGGAGATAATAATTTCACCTAAGACCTTGTAGACTCTTGGTGCACATCATTGTTATCATGAAGGAAATGCTTAGGAATACAAAATTCCAGGTGGTTCCTATGTAAACATGGAGAAGAGTTAATCTAAGGATATAACTCCACTTAAAAGTGGAGAAGAGTTGATCTAAGAATATAACTACCATACTATTTGACTCACCCCTTTATTGCTTCTTGAATTCTGTGGTGTGCTCTGGGTTCAGGGCCTTTGCTGTTACTGTTCTCACTAACTAGAACATTTGCACTATATATATAGCTCTCCATGTGGCTCACTATATCTCCTCTGTAAGTCTCTGCTCAATTGTCACCTTATTAAAAAGACTCTTCTGACTGCCTGACCTAAAATAGCAGTATATCTCCAAACTGTCACTCACATTCCTTCAATTACCTTTTATTTTCCACTATAGCACTTGGATCATTATGCATATTTTGCTTAAATTTAGTTTATCGTTATTAGAAGGAAACCTTTAAAAGAGCAAGGACTTTTATGTTTTATTTACTGTTGAGTCCCTGGTATGTAGAGTAGTACTGGACATTTAATACATGCTCAATAAATATACATTAGTAATGAATAAATTGAAATAAATATTTAGAGTTAATTTTTTTATTTGAAAAATATTTATTGCAATACAATAACCAATTATCAAGTTTAACTGTGTATCAGGATTATATTTGCTTGCAAGTTATAGAGTCATGCACCCTCTTCCACAATGGAAATTAAACAGTATATAGGTTTATCTCTTTTTCTTATAAAAAGATATCCATATTTTATCAGTTCATGGCTACTGTGGTAGTTTTACACATCACTGTTGCCTCAATGTCTTATTATTTATCTCTACCTTATTTAATCCTGATTCATTTTCTCATTTTTGCATCCTGTTTTAAAATAACCAATGCAGCTCTAACCATCATTTCTGATTTCCAGGTAGGAAGAATAAAAAAGAGAAAAAGAAACAAAGTTACGTGTTGGACGAATCAAGTTATTTTTTGAAGGTACTTGCCTAAAAATCCCTTCTTCCAATTCCTATTAGTGTTAATGGCCAGGACTTATAAAACAGCCATTCCTGACTCCTCTTTCTACTTCAAATAAGTTAGAATTCTATTAATGTAAAAGAAGCCCAGATATTGTATGTTTGCTTTCATGCTTTGGTATTGTGTATTTGGTAATTTGGAATTTTCTCAGACCAGATTTTACATTAAAAAGGAATGCATTTACCTTTTGTTGTCAAAAAACAGTTTAATTTTTTTTCTGGCAGATTAAAAAAAAATAAGAATAAAAATTTGACTCAAAGTGAAAACATTTGTTGTCGGAAGAAACTGATGAATACCAATAGCATTATATTCAAATAGTATTCTTCAAAACTCTATGTTATAAAATTAGTTTTATAAATTATGTGATTTTTTAAAATCTATCTCAATTGAATAAGCTTTGGCAAATGTAGAAAGAGTTTAAAAGGTGAAAGTTTTGTAAACATTAATATAATTACTAAGTTATATTTAGTCATTTTAAAGATTTGTTTTCTCAAGTCCTTATTCAGCAGAAATGCAATGTGATTTTTACACCTCTCTAGCCAAAATTGATTCTCTCAGCTTAACAGAGTCCTGAATCAAGATGTTACTCTAGCATTAAAATTATGTAACAAACAAAACATAATTCCTGGGTTGTTAACACTTATTTCAGGTGATTCACTCTGATTCTTCAAGAATGCTCCATAGTGCTTATTTAAAACTATGAAGATAAGAAAATAAGTTCTCTGCAAGTCTTAAAAATCATCCTTTAATAGAGAGCCTCATCTGTCTAGAGATAGAAGTCTTTAAATCATACATCTAATGATGTGGTACAGTTGATTCCAAGGGAGAATATAGTGACAAAATGAATGCACCACTTGCCTGCCACTTACCTTTGTCTTGCTAAATTTCCACAAGGAGCTGTCTTGTGTTTTACTGAGTAATTGCACCAGACCACTTTTCACTGTAAGAACAGAAATTTCAAGTCTTCTTCCTGGAAATATCTTATTTTACCCCTCCCTTATTCCCACAAGTAAGAGTATAAGTTAAGCCAAGCTCAATTAGAATAAAAATCAGAACACAGTTTTCCTTTTTTTTTGCAATAAAGATTTTCTAAGTCCTTTTCAGCAAAGTTCACTGAACTCTTGTATTTGTTCATTAGCAGTTGTACAGGGTAAGATAATAGTCATCCAATGATATCTAAGAATGTAATTTCAAGTTCAGATTTTGGGCTAGGGATTTGAGACAGCCCACACCTAAAATGAAGACACACAGCTGCTCAGCCTCCACAGCTGCTTGGCCTCCTCTGCTTCTTTCCCTCTTTTCATCCTGCCCTCCTGCCCCCCTCCCCAGGTCAGGATGTCTTCCTACCTTTACTTTCACTTTCCCAGAGCTCCCACACAACTTTTTCTTGGATCTCCTAATAGTTCCACCCATTATTCAACATCAGGCCTGCTCAGTATGGTCCTTGTGTAAACCAAAAACTCCTGCATTTTAATTCACTGTCCATTGTATATTTGATTCCTGCAAGAGCTATGCCCTGATAACTCCTCTTTAGTTACACCCTGAACACTGAAGCTACTTTTATTCTATACATCCTTATATTATTAGTAGTTCTTGGGAAATTAAAATGGCTTTGAATGGATACTTAGACTTCCCCAAAACAAACAAACCTGACAAACAAACAAAACACTTCAGGCCACACTGCAGCCCAGGATGGCTATGTAACCACATATATATTTCCAGGCTTAGCTTAAATACCAGTTCAAGGGGTCTTTTCTAACCCCGGGAAATATAAGTTTCTGATATTTGTGTCCATAGCATCCTTCACTTAACCTTTCTTAACCTATTATCCTGTGTTTAAAAACACCTGTGTTAGGAACTTTAGAGTGGTTTTTATATCTGTGACTCAAGGAAAGAAGAACTCAGTACCCTCTATATGTATGTTCAGAGAACCACTGCTTTTTGTGGTCAATCATCACCCATAAGGCTTGGAAATAGAAATAAATTCAGAGAACTGTTTCTCCCACTCATTCCTACAGCTTACTTCCATGACAACTTAAAGGCAGACTTAGAGAGGTAGCTGAGGATAATATTTAAGGGATGCAGAATTTTGGGGGAGAGTAGATAGAATATAGGAGAGAGGGGTGCCTGTTACGAAACTGAGGTTGAAGTCCTTGAGACTGGCTCTAAATTGATAATTATTAAAGCTACCGTTAAAGTTTACAGGAAGATTTATTATACCATTGTCTTCTCTAGTCCATTGTCTTGACTATTTCCTAGATAAAACTTTTAAAACAAAGTTAAAAACATGAGTGAGAACCTAAAGGAAATAACTTATGACTGACAGTGTAAGAATGGAAGTCTGGGATTTGCTGAATAGATATATGCTCAATCATCAGATTTGGTAACATGGCCCCATGCTATCAGAACAAGTTCAAAAAAGTCCGGGAGGAAAGGCATGATGAGAGGCCAATAGGCAGAGATGGGACATGGACTGCCAACCAATACCAATACCTGCCTTATATTGGGTTTTATAATAAATTCATGGGCCTCAGATTTGACTTTGTAAATAAAAGAAATAGGAGAACTTAAAATTATTGATGGGGAAGGGGAGCAGAAACAACAGAGAAATATTATATTGAACCTCTTGGAGATGAACCAAAACATGCAGCCAAATTTGTAAGGCCAAGACTGATACCAAGGAAGGTTCTTTCTAAATGATTCCCTCATTTGTGGGACACATAGGGAGCAATGTGTCTATACTTTGAGACCTCAGACAATTTGCTAGAATGGTAGTTATAGTCAGTTAAATAAAGAGATAAAGTTTTTCTTGTACTCCTCATGAATGGGAGATGTTTGAAAAACAGCTACACTTTTCTTCAAGCTTCTGTAATATAAAAGAGTCAACTTCAAGGGGGTGGGGAGAAAGAAACTTGAACAGAAGCTGAGGTTTGTTATTTGAAAAATGAAAATATTTGAATTTTAACACTAAAATCAGACTCTTCTAATAATTTAAAATGATAAATATTTATTGAAGAGGATTGGGTTCTCATTAAGATTTTCCACTACCCAGTGTGACAAGAGGTTTGTCATGCCTGGCTGAAGGCAGAATTTTGAGAAATGACATTTTTTCTTATTTATCTTTTGGGATACACTGCCTAAAGAAAATATTAAATATGCAAATATCTTTCCTAAGGGCAAAGCTATATCTTCCCTGCTCTCCAGTATTTGCCTATGGTGTAGCACAGTGAGTAATTAACATGCATTTGTAGAATAAGTGAATGAACAAATAAATTAATGAATTAGCTCACTGTTTAGTAGTTCATTGTATAGTAAGCAGATAATTATAATACAATATAATTAATTTTATGAAAGGAATAGATAATATAATTCAGTTTCGAAGGATCAAAGAAACATTGCCTGAATAAGTGTCATCTAAGCTGAGAGTTAAAAGATGATTAGGGCTTGCCAGAAAATTGGGAAGATGGTCCCAGGGAGAGAAAAAGACAAGCACAAAGTCATCAATGTGGAAAATGACAATGGCCCTCTCAGTTACTAAAATTAATTCCTGATTATATCATAGAGAAGCAATAGGGATGAAATAGATGGTGTTGAATATTAAACAGTGGTCAGATATTGCTAGATCTTATAAATTTTAACTTTATTCTGAGACTATTAAGAATCCAGAGATAATTTTTGTATTTGTAGTTTGGTTGGTCTGCTGTTAATAAAGTGTGTATTTATCAGTTATAATACTTGATTATAAGTTGCAAAGAAAATTCAGCTCAAACTTGGAAAAGCAATAAGCAATACTTCATTGTATCATACAATTAATAATCTAGGGGTAGATAAGCTATTAGATATTAGTGATGTTGAATTTAAAGCTCAAACATTTTTGTCAGTAACATTTGATCTCATAATTCAGACTCTTTTTGTGCTGATTTATGTGCAAGGCTTCATGTGGCAAATATAAAGTGAGTATGGGCATGGCGGCTCACACCTGTAATCCCAGCACATTGGGAGGCCCAGGTGGGCAGACTACTTGAGGCCAGGAGTTTGAGACCAGCCTGGCCAACATGGTGAAACACTGTCTGTACTAAAAATACAAAAATTAGCTAGATATGGTGATGCTCACTTATAATCTCAGCTACTTGGGAGGCTGAGGCAAGAAAATCGCTTGAACTCAGGAGGCAGAGGTTGCAGTGAGTAGAGATCACACTCCAGCCTGGGCAACAAAACGAGACTCTGTCTCAAAAAAATAAAAAAAAAATTGAAGTGAAGGTAGCCAGGTATTTCATATTTTATAACATTGTAGTTCATATTTTTTAGTTTTTAGGAAAAGCTCAATCTTGAGCCAGCCTCAGTGATCTGATAATTGGAATGAGCTGTTTAGTAGGCTAAGTCAAAAGTCCTCAAAATATGCTGTGTAGTTTTTGGGGTAAATTGTCATGGAATCCTTAAGGTAGAAACAATTTTTATAATAATAGTAAGATGTAATTTCCTTTTAAAATTCATTCCTTTGAGAGTATACTGTGTAGTTACACAGGCACTACAGTACAGATCATAAAATTAATTCCAATAATTTTTTACTAACTCAAACATAAAAGCATTTCAAAAATATGCCACAAAGTTATATTTCATATTTAAAACATTTTTTACTTTAGAAAACATGGAAATTTCTATAAGTACATATGATTTGTGATATAGAATGTTTATAATTGCTATTTTAATTAATTAACTTTTAACTGTATCCGTGCTACCATATAGATAAATCTTGAAACCATCATGGTAGGTGAAATGAGCCAGACACAAAAGGCCTCACATTGTTTAATTCCATTCATATAAAATGTCAGAATAAGACAATCCATAGAGACAGCAGATTGATAGTTACCATAATTGGGGAATGGTAGAATAGAAACTGACTCCTTATTGAGTATGGGGGTTTCCTTTCCAGGTGTTAAAAAGTTCTGTAATTAAATAGTTGTGATGGTTGCATTACATTGCAAATGTATTAAAGTCACTGAATTGTACACTTTAAAATGATAAAAATGATGAATCATATATTATAAAATTTTTATTTCAATTAAACAAATAATATAAATAAACACATTAAAACAAACCCTTGTCTACTATAAAGTGATACGCAAATATTGATTTTAGTATTATTCTGGTTTCAATAAATGTACTTCATTATAATGTTTAACACAAGAGCAAGAAAAGCTCTAGGGGGAGATCCTGATGTCAGTTTTAGACACATAGAGTTGAATATTACATCAAATAATAAAGGGGTTGCTGAGACTAGAGACAGATATGTGGAATATATAAGCATGTTGTTGACAGCTGAATACACAGAATTGAAGGAAATTTCTCATGTAAAGTGAAAAGAAACAGGCCTGTGACAAAGCCCTGTGGATATAAGCACTTTAGAAGCAGGCAGTAGGAGAGTGGAAAACCATGGGTCTTATCATGAAACCCAAAGAAAAATAATATTCCATGGAAAAAATAGACAGAATTACTGAAAATTGCCCATTTGTTTAAATAAGAAATACATTTTTATTGTATAAGATTTAAATAATATTGATTGTGTTCAATTCACTTACACTCTGGAACAGAAAGTAGGGTCAGTGTGTTTCTCTTTCTCTCTCTCACTCTCTCTCTCTCTCTCTCACTTTCTTTCTTCATTTATTTATTTGATACAGGGTCTCACTCTGTTGCCCAGGCTGACTGCAGTGGTGTGATCATGGCTCATTGCAGCCTCAACATCCTCAGGTTCAAGTGCTTCTCCCACTTCAGCCTCCTGAGTAGCTGAGACTACAGGCACACGACATGATGCCTGGCTAATTTGTTGTATTTTTTGTGGAGACAGGGTCTCATTATGTTGCCCAGGCTGGTCTTGAACTCCCGAGCTCAAGCAATCTTTCTGCCCCTGCCTCCCAAAGTGCTGGAACTACAGGCATGAGCCACCATGCCCAGCCAGCCTATCTTAAATAAGGTGACTTTTCAAATTTCATTCCACTCAAAACTTACTAACTACCATGTCATAAACACCATGCATGTGTGCGCACATGCATGTGCGTGCACACACACACACACTTACTCACTTATGGTTTGATTCAAATTCCCTAAAGAACAGATGGAGTAACCAAGCTGAAGAAAATTTACAGAAGCATCAAATTACATTCACCGGCATAATGATTTTAAAGATAAGGAAATTTAACATGACTAGCAATTTTGACCACATTTCAAGAGGATCAGTTGTAACGTATAATAGTGTATGTGTGTGTGCATGTGCTCATGTATACAACTATTAAATAGTAGAACTTGAATATGAAACCAGTATTTTGGGAGCCTATGCTAAGGACAACTGTACAACATTTCCTATGTTGATTCACAAATGGGAAGTTATTTGAAGAAGACTGAGTTGCTTCACCAATCAATGAAGGCTGGGGACATATAGTAGCCAGAACATCTGGCTTCACATTTCTTACCAATGGAAGTCAGTGGAACTTTTTTTCGTTGTTGTTCAAGTTTTAATCCCTGGCCTAAGGCAGCTACTGTTAGGAGACAGGTAAGGAGCACTGTCTGAGCAACTGATGGGCTTTCCATTTCCAGTCGATTCTGAAGAAGAGGGAATTGTGAGCTGAGTAGGTCCCTACGCTGTGTCCACTACAATATACCTTCCCGGATTAGTCATTTTACACTCCCTGCTGAGGACAAAACAGATGGAAAAAAACACATCTACAGGTGGTCACGTGGAAGCTTCACTTCTGTGCTGCTTTCCCATGTTTAGTATGGCAGTTTCAAAACAAACTCCCCTCAGAAGGCTCTTGTTGAGAAGAAAACATTTAAAATTATTCTAACATCATTTATTACATTGTTCTAAAATTATATGCTCATATTTTAGAGTTACTTGAACTGCCATGGCTCTGTAATGGTGCTCTAAACTTTCTGATGACAATTGTGTTTTCATTTCTAATAGATTTTGCTTTATACATTTTTCATGAAATATAATTTGTCAGCAAAAGGTTCATGATTGTTGCAGGCTTTTGAGGATTCGTATCTCTTCATCAATATAAAACTACCTTTTCATTGCAACACATCATCTTTACCTTCTTCTCTATTCTCTCATACTAATTTTACCACACCTATTTTAACATTTGCTTGATTAATCTTTGCTTGTCATCTTAACGCCTTTGAATTTTTTTTCTGTTTGAATTCTTTTTAATAGAACTGGGAGTTGTTATTGTACATTATGTGGCAAAGTAACTTTTGAAAGAAAGATTTATTATTCCATATATGGGAATATATTTTATGTTGTTTGTTGTTTCTGTACAGGCACACTTGCAGTTTATATTTAGGTCTGCATTTAATTGTAAATGCCTGTTTTTTGTTCTTATTTACTTTTGCATGATTAGACTGTAAATGTAAATGTTATTATGTATTTTAATTTTTATCTTAAGGTTTAAAAATGCAAATACCACAGTGAAAGTAAATTATTTCTTTAAATGCCATTTTTAAAATAGATGTATTTGGACATTCTTCCATTCTTTAAATCTGTCCTCCAATTTTTGTTAATAAAGATTGTAGTTATAAATGTAATACTTAAATAACCAATTCTTTGTCATTTTCATTGATGTAAAATTCTTCAGTACATTCTAAGATCATAAGATCATAAGGTAATTAATTTGGGAGTTCATCCCAAAATATTTAGTGTCACAATTATTTGTTGAAAATCTGATTTTGCTTTTATTGTTTTTGCACAAGTCTTCAAGCAGTTTATACATAAAAGATACATAGATACATATTTCTTAAGTTCATGCTAATCTCAAGATGTCTTACTTTGTTTTCTAGGTCAAGCAACAGAATAACTGTCAATATATTTGTTTACAAGGCGTAAATATATACGTACAAAGAAGCATACATGAAATACTATATAATTGTTATAATTTCAAATGTTAACATTTATCTTTTCATTCTTAAACATTTCAGCTATTTAACATTCTTATATATATTTGAGATTTTTAGACAAAAATTAAAACAGTTGGATTTTGATTTAATTATCAATAGACTAAATTGTTCTTAAATGTTTATACCTTTTTCCTGAAATTTAACAATTTCACCATGCCATTTATAGTTATGATTTAATATTCAACTATGTTTTTATAAACATAATATACAATTTCAGTTTTACGGCCAATGTATTAGTAATTTTGAAAATAGCATTAATTCGCTTTGGCTCCATCTCTCCTTTAGAAATTCCTTTTTATTTATTGATCTTTTGAATATTTCCTCTTTAAATATTTTTTCTTATTATACTACCTAAATATGATTTTCCTCAAGAGATTCATGTCTCCTGCACAAGTCATATCTTTTCTTGAATGTCTTCATTAGTTCTTCAAGAGTGATAAATAAATTTTTCTTACACTTGTATTTCCACATTTTAAATTGTTCCTTATTCCTAGCTGATGTCATACTCTAAATTTTATTAGAAGCATGATTAATATTTTCTTTTTATCTGTATATTGTTATACAGCTATATCAAAAGGAAGTAGCACCTCTAATTCCTCAGGGTTTGAAATTTAATGTTTTCATCTATGGTATAAGTTATATTTTCTGAATATGTCTTTAGAGAATGAAGGAGGAGTTCCAGTTAGTACATATTAATTGGCTAAAATATCACACTGGACAAGAAACTTTGGAAGGTGGGAAAAATGTATTTTAAATTATTGAAAAGTTTTTGAATACAAGTTGGCAATTTACTACCAGGCAAAAATGTCAGTGAGGGCAGGGAACTGCAGAAGAATTCAGAGCTGAAGTAGTTTTAATCCTAAAAATACTTGCAGAATCTGGGGAAATTAAACCTGTGTTATATGACTTGAAGTGGTATATGCAGAAAAATAAAACACAGATTATTTAGTGTGTGATATGATCCAGATCAAAATCTGACCTTCCCACATACATGCAAGATTAGTCAAAAATATTGCCTTGGTGCTGAGTTATGCAGGAGTTAAAAAAGGTCTCTGAGGAATTATAACTGAGATGGCCATCCCATAGGCTTTTTTTTTTTTTTTTACATATAATTCATATTAGCTTTTGGTCAATAAACCCTCAAACCTTGATTTTAATTTAAAGTGGTCCTGGGCAAATAGTTTCCCTATGTTCATTTTGGCAACAAACCCAAATCCTTTCTGAAGAATTGCACCTGTATCCTAGACCATGGAAATTCCCAGAAATTATGCTCTGATTAACATGAGCAACACACTGTTAGAAATCACTACTTTTGCAATAATTTAAGGTCCCATAAACATACAAAAAAAAAAAGCAGATATGACAGGCAATTCATCAATTCACAGAATGTCTTATGTTGGTATTATCTCCAACAATTAAAAACTAACATTAATTAGTATATTTGAATTCATAAAGAAGGTTACTTGAGTGGATTAACAATCACTTGAAAATGTATGTGGTGAAATTGCACAAGTCTAGGCAAAAATAAACCTGCAGTGGGGAGAAAAGCAACAACCAAGCAACCAACTAATCAATCAAACAAACAAAAAAACCTGAAGAGCTATAAGCTAAAATGTTTCCAGTATTTACACAGGTCTGAGGGATGTATGAGTTTCAACTCAGCAGAATGAAGAGACATTGTTGACCAACATTAATTTCGGAGAGACTTCAAAAGTGCTGTTGTACCTCAGCAGTCCTAGAGCAATCTCTAGCTTATGCACTCTATAACTACACTGAAAACTGAGCTTCTAATGGATCAAATTGATCTGTAAGCCACTTAAATGTTTGACAATATACACTCTATAATCATTAAAAGAAGACAACCAAATCAGGCATTCCATAATGTAATACACACGTTCAATATCAAATTTAAAAAGTACTAGACAAAAATAAGCAGGAAAATGTGACTCAAAGATAAGAGAAACATCAAATAATAGAAAAAAAGATAAAATTAAAATAACTTTAAAACATCTATTTAAAATGTGCTCAGGGATAAAGGAAACGCAAATGTAAGAAAAAAGAAAATACAAAATATGAAGAGAATTAAATGGGAGTGATATTTGAAAACCATCTGAAATGAAAAAACACATTTTATGGTTTGCCAGAAGATAGTGTAAGAAAAGATCATAAAGGCATTGCAATATAAATCATCGAAACTGAAACATGGAAAGAAAAAAAATGAAAAAGAAATCAGCAAGGACTTAGAGAGTTGTTGGAATATATCAAAATGTATAGGATTAATGTTATTGAATCCCAAGAAAAGAGGAGGTACAGAAGACATATCCAATAACATAATAGCTGAAATATTTCCAGATTTGCAGAAAACTGTTAACCACAGATTCAAGAACCTAAGTGGTACGCCAAAATAATGAATGTAACGAAAGCCACATCAACACACATTATACAGGTATTATAATCAAATTGCTGAAAACTAGTTATAAATCTTTAAAGCCATCAGAGAAGAAGAAAGATACATTATTATTATTAATTATTATTATAAACTAGAGTTGTATAGGCCAGCAGAAAGAAAAGGAGGGAAACAATGTTTATGCTTGAAAATAAGCACACCTTTCCTTTTGCTAGACCTTTGTTGTGGTGGCTTGTGTTGACTTGGTAGGGTTGAGTTGAGTTTGATATTTGTTGTTGCTATAATTACTCTCAGTGCACCAGAAGCTTTAAATTCTTCTAGTGATATCTTTCTTCATGGTGGAGCAAAATTTACAGAGAATTTTTCTTTTTCTTTTATTTATTTATTTATTTATTTATTTTGAAATGGAGTTTCGCTCTTGTTACCCAGGCTGGAGTGCAATGGCGTGATCTCGGCTCACCACAACCTCCGCCTCCTGGGTTCAAGCAATTCTCTTGCCTCAGCCTCCCGAGTAGCTGGGGCTATAGGCGTGCACCAAGCTGCCCAGCTAATTTTTGCATTTTCAGTAGAGATGGGGTTTCACCATGTTGACCAGGATGGCC